>LPNX010009251.1:222062-244153 GCA_001517045.1 Pseudotsuga menziesii | reverse complement strand
ACAAATACAAAGAAAATATATAATTTTTTACCATTTATAATCTTTAAATTTGAATTAATACACCATGTCCAACCATTGGATATTACAAGGGTAGACAACTCATACAACTCATGTATAAAATTTGTCACCATACCTTTCTTTAATAACTCCTTGATTGCATTGAAAAATCATTGAACTCCAATGTGTCCAACAGTTATAAGAATGGTTCAATGTTCCACAGTGAGCTCTTAGAATTTTGAGAGGTAGATGTTTTGTACTAGATGATTGAGTTAATACCAATTTACCAAATAATGCAAGTTGAATGTGTGAGTGCAAGAAGATGAAAAATAAAATCACACGAATGAGGAGTTCCCAATGTCACAAAAAATTGAAATACGTGATGTATGAGTGTGTGCACTAATAACTATTAAGTGTGTGCTACTTTAGGCATTAAATATAAAACTTTCAATGTATGTTGAATGTTTGTTATTTAATATGTATAGCAGTGCACACACATTAATAATGCGTGTTCACTATTAGTGTGTGTGTTAATAGCCTTCTCGTGCTCCTGCACCAATTAACTAGCAAACATTCACAACATTAAATGTAGTGGGTGAATGTTCACCACATTATATTTCTAGTTTCAAGTAAACCTTTTTTATTACTAATTTTTAACAGCACATTTGTACAATCAATTAATGTTTAAAGAGAGGGTGGGGGAGATTGTGAGTTATGGGTTGATGAAGAGATAGCTATAGAGATAGTGGGTTATGGGTTGCAATAGATAGAGGGAGATTGTCGGTTATGGGTTTATGAAGAGATAGCTATAGAGATAGTGGGTTATGGGTTCCAATAGAGAGAGGGATATTGGGGGTTAGGGGTTTTGAAAAAGACAAGGATATTATGGTTTAGGATGCCCTGAGTACAGAGAGAAAGGGGGGTAGTATTTTAGGGAGGGAGAAGGAGAGAGAGAGATTGTGGGTTAGGATTTGAGAGAGAGAGGGGGGGGTTAAGTATCAGACATGAGAGAGTTTTAAGTATTGAAAGAAAATATGAAAAATCTTACGAATGTCTAATATGAAGTTTTCAATGCCTTGAATACAAAGAGAGAGAGAGAGATTGGGGGTTACGAGTATAGAGTGAGTGTGTGTGTGTGAGAGAGAGAGAGAGAGAGAGAGAGAGAGAATATCAGACATGAAAGAGTATGCAGTCTTGAAGTAAAAGATGCAGAAGTTGAACAATACTACTATTAAGTTGTGGATGCTCTAGGGAAGAGATTGGGGTATGGGGTAGAGAGAGAGAGGGAGGGAGGGAGAGGGAGTGTCGAACGTTAAAGAGTGTGAAGTCTTGAAGGGGGTGAGAGAGAGAGATATTGTGGGTTATAGGCTTAGAGAGAGTGATGTGGGAGAATCTTTCTCTCCATTTCAAATTCCAAGCTCAATGTTGGATCGGGCCTACAAAAGGTATTCAAAATCTAAATTGATGGTATTCGAGCCATCACATTGTAAATAACTTATGTTTATTTGAGTATAGATGATGGTGATTCAATTGAGTGAGTCACTAGGTGGATGATGATTCAATTGATGAATCATGTACCAAATCCCTCATTTAGGGCAGTGAGTCATAGGATAAGATTCAAGGTTTGTTGTAACCAGGATTTGTTAGAAGATTATGTGGATGTGAACTAGAATGGTTCATGAATTTTGTTGTGTATATATGTAAGCCTACGAGGCATAGTAGAGGGGGAGAGAAGAGATAGGGAAAAATATAGATAGAGAGGATAGATAGATGTCAATAGGGCCTGTAGGAGTCATGAAAGGCCAATTAAAGATATATCAGGACTTAGGAGACCAGAACGCGGGTTCTGAGATAAATTGAACGTATAACTTCCTTGTGTAAATGAAGAAAAATCCTATTCGACATATCTTTGTATGTGTGAATGAATTCAGTCGGAATGTATAAATTCATGAACTAAATGTTTGGATAAATTCTCTGTCCATATGTGAAAATCCTGTATATAAATTATGGGTTTCTGAAAGCGGGAGAAGCAAAGATTGATGGATTGATGATCTGATCCATCGAAGGAGTTAGATGAAAGATCCTCTGAGGATTTTATAAATGAATGCGTGTGTGTATTAACCCTATTGTGGGTCAAGGAGCTGAAGTCAATCAATGAATGATCGAGGAAGATGGAGATTCAAGCCTGTGTGTGGCTTGATTGATTGAAGAAAATCAATTCTGCAGATGCATAAGTAAAATCTTAGCTACTCGTCTTGAAAAGATCGGATGTTAGGGAATGATCTTAGAAGGAGATCAACGATCACGATCAAATTCCTCAATGATAAGATGGAATCCGCATGTGATCTCAAATCAATGGTTAGGAAGGAAGCCGCATGAAATCAACAGTTATAAATATTTGCGGAAAATGAATTGTGGGAGGGAAATTATGGAAGTTCAAATTCTTGAAAAGTTGGATCTGCAATCCGCAATCCGCAATCCAATTGCAGAAAGAAGTGTTGCTACCGCATAATTGTGGAAGTCAAATTTGGAATTTAGGAATTTTCGCAATCAGCAAATGCGGAAACAGAGTTGCGAAAACTCTGTTGCTGAAAGGAGAATGCAGAAATAGAGTTGCGGAAAGGAGCTTGCAAAAACCTATCCTACAGAATTGAACTTGCATAAGTAGAGCTACACAATAGAGTTTCGGAAGAAGAAATATTTGGACAAGAATCCAAATTATAGTTTACTAAATATAGAGCAAGCTAAATCCTGTGGAAAGCAGATGGGATAATGGTTTTTTTGGGGTTCTCATCTACATCAGAGAGAGAGAAAGAAAGAGATATTGGGGTTTAGGAATTTAGAGAGAGAGAGAGAGAAAGAGATTGGGGGTTATGGGATTAGAGAGAGAGATTGGAGGTTAAGAGTTTAGAGAGAGGGAGAGAGAGAGATTAAGGTTTAGGGGTTTATATATAGAGATATATTGGTGGTTAGGGTTTTAAAATGAGAGTGATAATGGGAGTTATATGTTTAAAAATAGAGAGAGAGAGAGAGAGAGAGAGAGAGAGATTGGGGTTAGGGGTTTAAACAAAGAAATAAATAAAGAGAGATATTACAGGTTAGGGGCTTAGAAAGTGAGATTGGGGTTAGGGGTTTAAACAGAGAAAGAATGAAACAGAGATATTATAGGTTAGGGGTTTAGAGAGTGAGATTGGGGTTAGGGGTTTATAGAGAAACATTTAAATAGATATATCTAGGTTATTTTAATGTCCCTACTTGGTATTTTGGAGAAAATTACAAATGGGGAAAAATTCGAGCTTAACTAGTCTTAACTCTAGGAGTTCCAAATCGCACCAAATGGTCCTAAATTTTAAATGGACTGATATGATGAGTCTTAATACCTCTAAATATACTCTATTATCACTTTAGTACTGAATTTATACATCTACAAATGTTTTTAGGGCTAATGACAAAAAGGGAAAAATGACTAGGAAATTGTGATGAAACCCCCCCAAGGTGTAGGCCCCCAAATCATGTACAACCCATCAAAATTTATAATAAAATTATGGGGACTGGTATAATACCTCGTGGAATATCATTAAACATGCTTATTAGTTATTCAAACTGGTTATAGAGTTCCGCATTTGTTTGATAACTTTCAATGAAATTGCTTAAGGGGAAATGGTATTGATAGCTCGATTTTGACACATGAAAAGTAGATTGAATGGTTCAGATAATGACATGACACATAGATAAGTAGATTGAATGGTTTAGATAATGACATGACATATAGATGCCATAAAAAAAATACAAATGGGTTCCCCAAAATAATTAAACATCAGATAACATCCCTTATACAAGTCTGGCATAAATTCTTTCAAGCTTGAAGCCAATTACATTAAAACTAGTGACTCAAAAGCATGGGAATGCAAGCCTTTCACACTGGATTTTCTTGGATTTCGAGCTACAGAGAATATGGTAATGGAATTTAAGAGTCATACATAAATTATTTCTTCCCCATTATCATAAATATCAGATAAAATTCCTTATACAAATATGATATAAAACTCTTTCAAAGTGGAAGCCAAATACATGAAAACTAGTCATTCAAGTGCATGGGAATGAAAGGATTTCACACCGGATTTTATTGGATTTAGATATACATAGAATATGTTCATGGAATTACAAAGTAATAAATCATTTATGGTTTTCACAACATCATCAAACTTGGAGGATATCCCTCATACAAATATGATATAAAACTACTTCAAAATTGAATCCAAAATCCATGAAAACTAGTCATTCAAGAGCATGGGAATGTAATCCTTTCATACATTTATTTATGATATTTCGACTTACAAATCATATGGATATGATATTACATATCCATACATCATATTTCATAGCTTGGGCATCAAATATACTCAACAAAGTGCAAGCACTGCTCTAGCAAATGCGCCCTCAACATGAAAGTGTGGGGGAATGGAGAAGAAGGAATAACATAATAAGGGAATATATGAGAATTTTACTATATAGTCCTCTATAATGAAACCAAAAATCCTTCATTAATATCCAATTATAGTTATGAATGGCCTCTCCATCAACCTGGTTGGAAATGGATCCAACTCCCTCGAAATTGGTTCACAAGGAGGGAGAGTGAACACTCACTGTGCAATGGACAAGCAAAATATCTCCAAAATGCCAAAGGCCAATTAAAAAATGATTAAAATATATTATCCTTCCTCATGAAATCATTTTATTAAATTCATGAGGCCTCCTAAGGTCGAATTTCCCTCCACGGGCTTCCTCCAACTCATCTTAGTGGTTTAGTAATTCTCATGACACTTGTCTTCCTCTTCATGCTCCAATTATTTAACCAATTAGAATGGCTGCCTAAAATCCCAAATCCGACCTCTTGGTGGCTATTTTTAGCCCTTCCATGTCATAATTTTCATATGTCTGCAATCAGGTCTGAATTTCACATGCTTGTCATAGAATCTTTCATCATTTGTTGTTATAGAGTGCATGTAATATCCTTCCAAGTGGCACACCTTGTGTTCTAGTCTCTTCCTCTTCCATGGGAGTTACTATCCTTTACGTATTCGAATTACTTGGCTCATTATATGATATTTGAAACCAAATCACCCTCCAATAACGTTACATTACCCATGTGTTCGAATTTGGTTAAAGATCATGCCAACTGTGTGGGGAATTTAGTCATCCAAAGGCTCCACAAGCTTCCAAGGGTCTTCATGAACCCATGCCACCTTATTTTCTTATAATTTATCATTTATATGACCCATTTAAATTTTAATATGGTAAACTAAATTCCTTTTGTTCCCCATATCCCCTTATTCCAAAATTTATGTCTCCATCTCAAACTAGGGAACTAGTAGGTTGGTGGAATATTATTTGCAAGTAGAATTATTTGGAAAGTATTTAATTGGGGACATGATAGTCCTTAACACTCAATATTTTTTTTCCTCAAACAATTTTAGACATGGAATTTGAATAACCTTCTTTCCTTCCAAAACTTTGCTTCAAACCTTAGTTGCAATTTGAGTAGTGACACTCATGTACTACAATTGTGTGTTTCCAAAAGTAAAGATATGTGGATATTTGAATATTGATATATCCTGTGAAATCAACACTACATCCAAAAGGATTAATAAAATCCATCAAAACAAAATTTGAACAAATAATATTTACTTCCATCTTTTGGAAACATTTTCTAAACTTTCATCCCTTTTTGCTTCTGTATAATTATTTGAAGTTGGTACTGAGTTTCCAAACATGAATTTCCAAAATTCCAATAAAGTTTCAAAGAGGAACCACCATGCGTTTTGGTGCTCTACTCTGATTACAATCACCTTCTCAGGTGGTGACTCAATATCCCCTACTGCTTGTTTCCCCAAAAATTGAAACCAAACAATATCCAGATCCCATTGCTTCTATTGCACCCTTAGAAAAATCATGAGTACAAAAGATATATCATTAAAGGAAATAACAATACTAATATAAGTGTACATTAATAAGGTACATCATCAAAGAATCATGAAAGTGCTTGTACATCCAAGTATATCATCATGTGTCCCATACACACAAGCATCAAGTATTATATTAGATCTACCCCAATGACATAGGTGAGAATCCCGTGTCCTATAATGTTGCTCCAAAATAATGTAAGATGCATCAAAATAATAATCATCCATGTGTTTTTTCATCAAATAAGTGAATGAAGAACCTCCCCCAAAATATGAACCAAATAAGGAGAGAATAAAACATGAAGACTTCAAGTGGCTTAAAAAAGCCTCATCAATACACCCATGAATATGTATATCATCATAATGTAACAAAGTATGTTGTTGAAAATGTAAAGAATATGACACTATAGTCATGTCATCACCAAGAGGAGATATATTAAGTTTATAATCTTCATGTGGCACAATAAAAAATAAACCTTTCACCCATACTTCATTAGGATGAATGCTGCAAATGATGGAACTGTAGGATGTAGGACGAAGGAAAAACTCACCCAAATGGTCATAAATTGCAAAATATTCATCATGTGAAGGATCCATAGGGGAAGTAACATGAAACTCCCTCAAAAATGAAAAAAATCCTCATAGGTTGGTTCCAAGGTAGTGGAATAATGCACTGCTTCCAAAAGTGTGTAACCATTATCAAGAGGAAACTCAAGTTCCTCTTCCACCACAACAACTAATTGGCTCTAATAAATATCATCTTAAAAAACATCAAGAACCTACAATTTTCCATGTTTCTCATGATCCCTCATGCCATGAGAATCCTCCAAGAAATATACCATATGACAATCTAAAACATAGGAGGAATAACAAGAATCTTGAAACCTCTTAAGAATTTGCTCATTTTGAGTTTTGAGCTTATGAATATCCTCATTATTATTCAAACATGCTTCATTTAGCCATTCATTAAGCTCAACCAAATTGTTTATATCAAAAATCAAAGACATGAAATTACCTTCGATGATGCACATTGCTCTTTGAATCTTCTCCATGTATTCAAGGAAGGATGGCTCCTCCAATTAAGAAAATTTTGAACAAGAATTTGATACAATTTATTTAGTGTCATGAATTATTCTAAGGGACTCATGGATATTTATTTCACTCATCTTCAAAGACCCTTCAATGAAGGATGGTTCATGGGAGTGAACATCCTCTTCTTTTTTCTTCTTGATTTGATCAACTTCTTGAAGCTCAAGTGGTGATGGGGAAGTTGATCTTGGTTCTTCATTATATGCTACAAGGTATTCATATTAATGCTCATGAGAACTTTTTCTTTCATAAAAATTCTCAAATCTGATCTCTATGTCACCAACATAGAGTTGTGAGCACCCATCAGTAGGTAGTCCTTCACAGTTCAATCATCCCTCAATAAATGCTCTTTGGTACATGTCAACAGTAGAATGTGTCTTGGAATAATATCCAATAGTTTCAAGGGACTCTTCTTCATTATCATGTTATTTTTATTCATCTTTTTTAGATTCACTTAGGAGTGAATTTCGATCCTCTTGATGTAATGTTTCTTTTGCTTCACCACCCATAGAACTAGGTGGCTCCTTGATCTCTTCCATACTTGTGTATTGTTGATTTTTCCTTAATGAGTTAAAATATGCCTTATTGTGCCTAAATAAATACAAACAATCATAAAATAATTAAAAAAAATTGTGTTATGTGTCTCTCCATGATGGGAACTACTACTACCCCCTGCTGCCAACTTACCCCTAAGTTGGCTAGCCACCAATTCGAACTCTTGCATAAACTGCTTGGTCATATCATAAAAATATGACTTAATGAGTTTATTAAATCCATTCCTATAATACATAACTTTAACAGGTTGTAAGAACAATCTTTGATACCACTGTAATGTCCCTACTTGGCATTTTGGAGAAAATTACAAATTGGGCAAACTTCGAGCTTAACTAATCTTAACTCTAGAAGTTCCAAATAACACCAAATGGTCCCGGATTTGAAATGGAATGATATTATGAGTATTAATACCTCTCAATATAATTTATCATCACTTTATGATTGAATTTATACCTCTGAAAATTTGTTTCGGTCTAATGACAAAAAGGAAAAATTGACTAGGAAATAGAGATGAAATCCCCCCTAGGGTGTATGCCAAAAGGGCTTCCCAACTCATGTAAAATCCTACCAAATTTATAATAAAATTATTGGAACTGATATAATATCTCATTTCCTGTCATTACACATGGTTATTAGCTCTTCAAACTGGTTATATAGTTCCACATTCATTTGATAACTTTCAGTGAAATTGCTTAAGGGGAAATGGTATCAATAGCTCAATTTTGACACATGAAAAGTAGATTGAATGGTTCAGATAATCAAATGAAATATAAATACAATAAAAATAAAACAAATGGATTCCCAAAAATCATTAATAATAATATAAAATCCATCATACAAGTATGGTATAAACCCTTTCAATCTTGAATCCAATTACATTAAAACTAATGACTCAAAAGCATGGGAATGCAAGCCTTTTACACTGGATTTTCTTGGATTTTGAGCTAAAGATAATATGGTAAATGAATTAAAAATTCATACATAATTTATGGCTTCCACATCATCATCAATCTCAGATATAATTCCTTATACAAATCTGATATACAACTATGTCAAAGTGGATGAAAACTAGTCATTCAAGTCGATGTGAATGCAAGGCTTTCACACTAGAGTTTATTGGATTTAGAGATACAGAGAATATGGTCATGTAATTAAAGATTAATAAATCATTTATGGTTGTCACAACAGCATCAAAATCATAGTATATCCCTCATACAAATATGATATAAAACTACTTCAAGATTGAAGCCAAATCCATCAAAACTAGTCATTCAAGAGCATGGGAATGCAAGCCTTTCATACATGTATTTTTGATATTTCAACTTACAGAGCATATGGAAATGGTATTAAATATCCATACATCATATTTAATAGCTTGAGAATCAAATATAATCAACAAATTGCAAGCACCACTCCAACAAGTACGCACTCAACATGAAAGTGTGGGGGAACTGAGAAGAATGGACGACAGAATATGCCAAATCGATGAGGATTCAAATGTATGGTCCTAAAAATGTTAAATTATTGAACCATTAATATACAGGAAAATGAGAGCAATTGATAGGTGAATTGTGCAGTGGAATATGAAGAACAATGTACAGTGAACAAAACAAATTTGAGACAAATATGATAAGAATTGATCAGTTAATTACAACATTAATCTTCATTATTCCTAGCAGTATACAACAGTGTTATGATAAGGAGAATTCAAATCATGTGGATAAGATTCGAATATACCAACTAAGCCTGATTTAATGTCTAACTAAGAGTGTCTAAATCACTTCATGGGAGCCACTAGTCTAATTCATGAAGAATCATGATGTCTAAATCAATCCAACAATCACTTAAACTGATGAGGTAGGTGGAAAAAGGTGCCACTTTCCCATGCAGCCTTGAGAAACTGGTGCTAGACTAACTGAGAGTGATCTAACTGAATGTAACTGAAGTTTGACTCAGCATAACTGCGTACCTACCATAACCAAATGATGGAGGTTGTTGGTGGCACTCATAGTGGCTCAGCATAACTTCCTACCTACCTTCCATGAACATGCAGTAAGTTGAAGTTAACCTCTATATGTGTTCCCCATATCTAGAATAGTAATAATTCCTCTCTAAGCTAGAAAACATGATCGAATAGACTATATATGGAAAAGGGATAATTATATAATCCTAACACCCCCCATTAATCTTGACTTGGACAACTTTGGGCCCTGACAGCTAGGTCAAAAGTCACCCATACAATATAATGAAAAATAAAAATGCTTAATAAACTAAGGAAAATGGGGAAAACCTCATGGGGAAAAAACCCCCTCAAAATAAGCAGGAACGGGGACTATGAATCAAGCCTTTACACCGAGAAGAGATTTGAGGAAGACAAATCTATTTTCTGTGAAGGACTTG
Source organism: Pseudotsuga menziesii (assembly GCA_001517045.1). Classification (NCBI taxonomy): domain Eukaryota; kingdom Viridiplantae; phylum Streptophyta; class Pinopsida; order Pinales; family Pinaceae; genus Pseudotsuga; species Pseudotsuga menziesii. Next base: position 234,149 of record LPNX010009251.1, on the reverse strand, counting down.
GTGAATATATATTCAATTTTCTCCTCTGTAGGACAGTAATGCAGTGTGATAGGTTTTTCATGCACTAGTTCCTGAATATAATTCATGTGAATTGGATCATTGGATATCTTTATGAACTGGATCATTTCGTATCTTTATGATACTCTGGTTGTCACAATAGATGTCCACTGAATGTGAAGAGTGAATCTCAAATTCTGTCATGATTCCATGTATCCAAACTTCCTGAATGACTTCATTTACAACCCCCCTATACTTTTCTTCTGCTGAAGACAGTGCAACTATTGCTTGATTCTTATTGTACCAACAAATTGGCCCAGATCCCAACATAAAAACAAACCCTGAAGTGGATTTTCTATCATTCCAATCTCCATCCTAGTCTAAATTTGTGAAGCCTATGAGATTAAGTTGTGCACGAGTTGCATAATGGATCCCATAATCTCTAGTGCCCGGCACATAGTGCAATATACGCTTTGATGCCTTCCACTGTAGCTCATGTGGCTCCTACATGTACCTGGAAGCAACACTCACAACATAGGATATATCTGATCTTGAATGTGTGAGGTATAGAAGGCTCCCAATGAGATGTCTGAAAGAGTGATGTCTACCAATGGTGTAGAGCCACCTTCTTCTATCCTGATGCCAGATAGAAAGGGAAAAGGGGTTGCCTTACAATATTCCATGTGGAATCTTTTAAGCATGTCTAATGAGTATCTAGAGTATGATATCATGATTCTTGAAGTCTTTTGACTTACTTCGAGACCAATGAACTGTATTAATAGTCCTAGATCGGTCATAGTGAATTTTTTTTTCAGAGCTGACTTTATGCTTCTCAATCCAGCAACAGAGATGCTAGTAATGAGCAAGCCATCCACTTACAGCACAATCAATAGCAAGGATCCCTCTTTCTTCTACATGTAAACATTGCAATCTGATTTGCATCTTTCAAATATCTGTGACATGAGGAAGGCATCCATTTTGGAATACCATGCCCTTAGGGCTTGTTTGATCCCATAGAGTGATTTCCTTAGTTTCCAAACTAAGGAAGGATCCTCAATTTACCCCTTAGTTTGTTTCATGTAAATCTCATGCTTCAAGTCACCATGGAGGAAGGCACTTTTTACATCCATGTGATGTACCTCCCACATTTTTTAAGATGCAACTACCAAGACAAGTCTGATGGAGTCCATTCTTTCTACTGGAGCGAATGTATAATTATATTCCAATCCTTGAACCTGTGAGTATCCTTTGGCCACCAAACGAGTCTTGTAATTGGTTGTGCTTCCATCGGCGTCTATCTTGGTCTTGTAGACCCATTTGCACTAAACTAGTTTCCTCCATGGAGATAAGGAGACAAGTTCCCAAGTTTTGGTGTTTTGTAGTGAATCAAATTCCTCATCCATAGCTTCCTTCCACCTTGGATCATGGCAATCTTCCTTGAATGTTTGAGGATGTAATCCCAACATCATGAAGCACCTCTCAGGGAGAATTGGATCTATGTGGGACAGTGCAACATACTCTTTCTGATAATGGGACCTCATTTTTTCTTTTATCATCTGGATCCCTAGCAACATCCCCGACTTCTTTAATGAGTTTTTGAGCCCATTTAGGCTATTGAGATGAAATAGATGTTGGATCTAGATGTAGATCCTCTTGAGATGTAACCTCATTTCCAAAATCATGCTGGTATTTCTCTTCTTCTGAATCTAAATCTAAAATGTTAGACAATAAATATGTATCTACAAATGGAATTAAAGGAGTTTTAACACATTTATCTTCTTCGAATGGAAGTTGTGTTTGTATTGGATCTAAGTATGGCGTGAAGTGTGAAAATGCATATGGCTTGGAGACATGGTCTGCAACACCTTTCTCTATAATATTCCCAGTTGAGATATCTGTGATCTCTGTTGACTCAGCCTCAAATACCACATGCTTTGGTGAGCCAGTGTGAGTCATTTGATATACATACAAAAAATTTGTTGCAAGGCAGGGAACACAGAGTATATTTCTGAACTCTCCATGTTGGATTTTAATAGAACCTCTTCCTGCTGCTGGGATCCAAGATTCGTCACCCATATGAATAATAGTTCCTCCTGTGAGATTGAGAGTGGTGAATGATTCCCTGGAGGCAACCATGTGGTTGGATGAACCAGAATCTATCAAGTAAGCCTTCGACCAAGTGAGGACTTCCTTCAAGGCATGGAACCTCTCATGATCTTCTATCAGTTTTCCAGCATTAGACCTCTTTACTCTTTGTGGAAGAGCAATATTGTTATGTTCAAGGAGTGTTGACAGTTAGTTGATTGTATTCTTCATGCACTGGCTCTCTAGATGAAAGCCTCTCATACAGTATGGACATCTAGTATTCTCGAATTTCTTCTTTTTCTTGGAACCTGAGGCTCGATAAGAAGATATCTGATTCTCCTTTGGCTTTGAATCAATGGATTTGGGCTCCTTCCCTTTGTGCTTCCCTCTGGCTTGTGCATTGTTTGAGTCTGACATCAAGAGTGCTTGATTCTTAGAGGTTTGAATCACTCCCATTTGAACCAATTTATCTTGATCTTGTATTAAGGACTCATCAAAAGCATCTAGAGAAGTCATATTCCCATTAGGGATGGAAGCTCTTCTAGAATGAAATGTAGAAACAAAGACTAAGTAATCAGAGCCAATATTTCTCAGTACATACAGCACAAGCTACTCATATTTCCTCTCTAATCCACATTGTTTGCATTGCAGTACTAGTGACTTGTATTATTGTAAAGAATTGCTAAATAGATTTGAAATTGTTGGACTATAAAGGAATGAGATCATTCTCCAATATATGCCCTCGAAGATCATCTTATTTTCCAAACAAAGATTCGATATTTTCCTAAGCTCCTTTAGAGTCCTTAGTCCCTCAAGATAGAACAAAATGTCTCAGGAGATATGAGTGCACATGAAGTAGAAGGCCTCATCAAGCCGATTCAAAAAAAAAATTCTTCTCAACATACTGTTTGGGCTCAGTTTCTCTGCCCATTGTCATCCTATACAGACCAAGCTTGCGCAAGGCTACCTGCATATCTTCCCTCCAATTAGTGTAGTTGAAGGGTGTAAGGATTTGGCGTACGAGAGCTGAAGAATCCATCTTTATGTATGCTAAAGTAGTCAATTCCTCAAGAAGCTATGTAGGTACCTGCAAATATCACTGCAAAAAAACAAATCAATTCGCAATCATGTCACTTTCAATCCTTTCCATCTCAACATGTACACTTTCTCAAATTCCATTACACCTAGATAGACTTCTCTGAATAGAATTCAGAGGGATCAAGGCTATCATTCCAATATTTATGTTGAAACTCAGCTCCTTCTGGTGTACAATGGAGATCGAAAAAGACTTGCTGCTATCTTGAACAAGGCTCTAATACCTTGTTAATGTTAGTTTTCAACATTAAGCTAGCATTATTAGGATCTTTAACTGAGAGAATAACAAGCACAACAATCAAACACAAGAGACAATTAACACAGTGTTTTTCCTCAGAGAAACCATAAATGGAGAAAACCCCACAACTTCCTCAGAGATAGAATCATCACCAAAATAGAAAATCCCAAAACAGTAAGTGATCTCCGACAGTAGTATCCTTATTCTTATCTAGCCCCAGTGTCTTCTCCTTCCTCAACTATGCACTACACTTGAGTGTGTATGAGTTGTGTGATAAATAAAGACTCCAGTTCTCTATTTATACTAATCCTAGCATGACTAAAACCTTACTAGGGCCAACCTTTACTAGGAGATTCTAATAACCTTAGTGCCCCAAGACTACGGGGACTTTAACCCTTAGACAATCGGAGGGTTACCCACTATGACTTGACAGGACTTGTTTACATTATAGATCCTCCCGATCGGAACATAGGGGCATGACAACATGACTCAATTACATAATAGATACATCCTGGAATAAACATAGGGTTACAAGACATAAGATACATAGATGAATACATTCTAAAGTTACAAATACATCAACACTCCCTCTTAACTAGGAAGGTACTCTTTTGACACAATTTTCAGCACTGGTCTTCTTCTCTGCATCAACTGGATCATCTCGTCATCTTCAAGTCTTCTTAGTCTTCAAGTCTTCGAGTCTTTGAGTCTTCAAGTCATATTCTTCTTCAAGTCTTCTTCATCTTCAATTCTTCAAGTCATCTTCTTCTTCTTTATCACGGGATCTGCATCATCATGACTACTGGCCCATCACTATTGGATCATCACTCAATCTGGATCATCATCAAGTTTGGATCATCTCATCTAGATCACTTGATCTGGATCATCAAGTCTAGATCATCATCACAACTGGATCGTCATCAAGTCTGGATCATCATCAAGTCTAGATCATTATCATATGCTATCTCATAATGGTGCTATCTCGATTCTTCTCGTCATAGGAAGTTCTATAGAGTCAATCCTGTAGGCCTACCCTTCATGTAGGTCTTCATCAGTGCTTATATCTGACACTTAAGTCAGAATGGCCCACCCAGCTCTTACATCTGACCTCATCTTGTCAGAAAGGCACGCCCAGCACTCACATCTAACCTCATCCTGTCAGAAAGGCCCAGCACTCACATCTGACCTCATCTTGTCAGAAAGGCTCAGCACTTATATCCGACCATGTGCAAGCACGCCGCATCGAAAAGGATCTGCACTTATATCCAACCTCATCCTGACAGAAAGGCATAGCACTTATAGTCGACCATGCTCAAAAGCACCACATCGACAAGGCTCAGCACTTACAAACCAAACATGCACGAAGCACCGCATCGAAAAGGGCTCAACACTTACAAACTGACCATGCACAAAGCACCGCATCCGAAAGGGCTCTGCACTTACAAATTGACCATGCATGAAGCACCGCATCGGAAAGGGCATGCACTCAAATCTGATCATGGAGGAACTAATCCTACCATCGCATCATAATAGCCCCCAGTCCCAGACTGAGCTACCTGGTAACTAACCAGGTGCCTCCATTCCTCGAATTACAGTTGCCCTTACATCTGACCTACTCGTCAGAATGGCCAACACTCACATCTAACATGGGAGTAACTTAATCCTTTATGGTTTAGCCCTTACATCTGATCAAGTGGGAACACATCCCTCTATCACATCAGAATGGCTTCTCAGTCCTAGGCTGAGTTTTCCTGGTAACTGACCAGGTGCCTCCATTCGCAGAATGGCAGTTTCCCTTACATCTGTCCTACTCGACAGAATGGCCAGCACTCATATCTGACATGGAAGGAACCAATCCTCTCACCATGATAGAATTTCTCAACCCTTACATCTGACCATGGAAGGAACCAATCCTCTCACCATGTCAGAATGGCTATGGTTCTCATCACTTTCTCTTGGAGGAAACCTCGATCTAGAGAACACCAATCTTCTCCCTAAAGTACTCGAACTTCAGCCTAGCTAATGGCTTCATCAATACATCAGCTATCTATTCCTTCATTGCAACATACTAGAGCTTCACTGCTCCCCTCTACACCATATCCCTGATATAGTGATACTTGATCTCGATATGCTTCGAATTGTCATGGAACACTGATTCTTTGACAACTTCACGCAACTCTGGTTGTCACAGTGTATACAAGTAGCATCCAACTGGAGATCAAATATATCAGACAGTAGCTTCCACAGCCATATTGTGTCGCAACTAGCTAAAAAAGCTGCGACATACTCTACTTCAGCTGTACTCAGTGCCACATAGGATTGATTCCTGCTAAACCAAGTGATCACACCTGATCCCATACTGAAGCAACATCCTGAAGTGCTCTTCCTATCAATGGAACTGCCTTCCCAATCTGAATCGACATAACCCTCCAGTTTAATCTTTTGATTCGACTCATACTTGAGCCCATAATCAACTGTACCCCTCAGGTACCTCAGAATATGCTTTGCAGCAATCAAGTGAACATTTCTTGGATCTATCAAAGAAATGTCTAGTCTCATGTTCATCAGGTACATCAAGGACCCAATCATCTAATGATACATCGTAGCATCAACTGACTCTGATGAAGAATCACTCAATAGATTGATGTTCGATGCCATAGGTGTGGCCATAGCCTTGCAGTCCATCATCCCAAACCTCTTCAGGATCTCTACTGCATACTTCCCTTGTCCAAGGAAGATTCCCTCCATACTCTGCCACACCTCCATACCTAAGAAATAATGCATCATACCCAAGTCCTTCATTTCGAACTCGGCAGCAAGCTTTCTCTTCGTATCAACAATCAACCCATCCATACCTGTTACAAACATATCATCTACATACAGTAGAAGCATCACTAGGTTTCCATCTTCAATCTTGTAGTACAGGTTGGAATCTTCTTTACTCTTGGTAAATCCCAAACTAGATAGAAAGCTGTCAATTCTGCTATACCAAGTCCTGGGTGCCTGTTTCAAACCATACAGGGCTTTCTTCAATCTGCATGCATGAGACTCCCTATCATGTGTCTCGAAACTGAGTGGTTTCTCCACATACACTTCCTCTTCCACTGCACCATTCAAGAAAGCAGTCTTGACATCCATCTGGTGTATCTTCCATTTCATCACTGCAACCAAAGCTAGTACTGATCTGATGGAAGTGTATCTGGCTACAGGTGCAAAGGTTTCTTCATAATCTGTTCCTTCTTTCTGAGAGAAACCCTGAGACACAAATCTTGCCTTATATTTTTCAATGCTACTGTCTATAGCATGCTTGATCTTGTAGATCCATTTGGAAGTTACAACTAAATTCCCTTCTGGTCTTGGGACAACATCCCAAACATCGTTCTTCATGATCGATTGATATTCTTTGATCATAGCATCCTTCCATTCTTTCCGTTCTATCGCTTCTTCATAACTGGAAGGTTCTTTGTCAATGAAATCACATAGTAAAGCTACATACCCGGAGCAGGATCTGGTCCTCTTTCTTTCTCTGTGATTCTCTTCTAGAGCCCCATATCTTTCCACATGGATAAGTTATTGTACCCAAGCAAGTTTCCTCTTATGAGGATTCTTCTCCAGAGGTGGATCTACAGGTCTTTGTGGTTCTTCAAATTCTCAATCTTCTTCTTGAATTTCTTCGTTCATGGTTGTGTCATGAATTCTGGGTTCTTCTGCTTCTTCAGGTTCTTCAGCAGGTCTCTTTCTGGATTTGTTGTAAGCTGTGTCTTCATCAAATGTCACATCCCTGCTGATGTCAATCTTCTTGTATCCTGGGAAATAGATTCTGTAAGCCTTCGAGCTTTCAGAGTATCCCACAAATATACCCTTCTTTCCTGAAGGATCTAATTTTGTTCTCTTCTCTTTTGGAATGTGTATGTACACAGGACAGCCAAATATTCTGAGATGGATGGCTTTTGGTTTCTTGTCGGAGAAGACTTCTTCAGGAGTCTTGTTCTCGAGTAATCTATGTGGAGTATGGTTCTGTACATACATCGTTGTCCTGGCAGCTTCCGTCCAAAGATGCATAGGAAGATCTTGATCATGAAGCATAGCTCTTGCAGCTTCCATGATAGTTCTGTTCTTTCATTTCACAATCCCATTCTGTTGAGGATTATAAGGAGTGTACAACTCCCTCTTAATCCCTAATTCTTTACATAGCTCTTTGAATTCATTTGAAGTGAATTCTCCGCCATTATCTGATCGAAAAGTCTTGATCTTCTTTTCAGTGTGGTTCTCGATCAAGGCTTTGAATTCCTTGAATTTTATGAATACTTCGTCTTTGTTCTTCATGAAGTAAACCCATGTCTTTCTAGAAAAGTCATCAATAAAAGAAACATAATATGCATACCCGCTTAGTAAGCTTGATGACATAGGACCGCATACATCGGAGTGGATGATTTCCGAGATTCCTTTTGCTTTGCTTTCACTACTTGGAAATGTCTTCTTTGTGTTCTTTCCCTTCGCACATCCTTTGCAGACCCCATCATGTTTTGCTTGTATTTCTGGAATACCTTCAACAACTTTGCTTGCAAGAGGTAGTGCTCTGTAATGCACATGTGCAAGCCTTCTATGCCAAAGTTCACTTGGCTCTAATGTGTCATGGACCAAATATTTTTTTGGATGGCCCTTTAATTTGTACAAACCTCCTTCTTGTTCACCAATCACTATTGCATCATCAATAGTATTTCCTTTTGGCCACATGATGTCTTGACCATCTATGAATGCAACCCTCATTCCTTTTGCATCCATTGCTGATATGGAGAGAAGGTTCTTCTTGAGTCTTGGCACAAACAACACTTCCTTAATTGTTATAGACTTTCCAGAGTCTAGCTTATAGGAAGATTCCCCGCTACCTTTTATTGGATATTGGTAGTCATCTCCTAGCTTCACCTTGTGAGGTGATTCATGTTCTAAGAGTTTCACAAAGGATTCCTTGAATCCAGTCATATGTTTGGAAGCCCCACTGTCTATAATCCAATCATCACTTCCATGATTAATGTTACCTGTGAGAGTAGAGATCAAAACATATTCATCCTTGCTTGAATAATCTTCACTTTCATATCTGGTTCTATTTGATGAAGGTTCATCATCCTCTGCAGTATGAGCATGATGTCTTTTCTTGTGTCCCTTCTTCTTGTGAGAGCTACTTTTGTTCTTAGGACAATCTCTAGCAAAGTGTCCTTTTTCATCACATGTATAGCAAATGTACTTAGACCTATCTCTAGGATTTCTAGAGTTATTTCTATGATGAGAGTACCTACTTCTATGATGGCTGGATATGGACTTCTTGAATTGTACTATGAGAGCTTGATCTTCACTTCTCATCTTCTCTTCTCGAGCTACTATCCAAGCTTTTTCTTGAGAACATTCTTCCCACAAACTGTTGAACTTGACTAACTTCTTTCTAGCATAGATCCCTTGAATGAAAGAGCCCCATGTCCTGGGGAGACCATTCAAGGTGGTCATCACAATTTCTGCATTCTCCACTTCTTCATCTACTGCTTCCAATTGTTCCTTGATCTAAGAAACCCTTGTGAAGTAATATTGGGTGGTCTCTACATTCTGGATCTTCAAATTCTTTAGTTGATTCCTCAAAGTCATCTTCCAGTTTATGTTCTTCCCTTCAAAAAATTTGGTTAGGGAATCAAACATAGATTTAGGTGTCTTGAGGGAGGACACCTGTGGGATAAGGTGATCCTTGATAGAATCAGCAATGATCCTCTTTTCCATAACCATCTTCTTCTTATGTAAGGCCTTAGCCTCATCTCCCTCTGGAACTAGAACCTCCTCATGGATGTAGGAGTCTAACTCATTTTCTTCCAGAATGAGGGAGATCCTATACTTCCAGGCTCGGAAGTTATCAGCTCCCTCAAGCTTTTCATCAAGCTTGGTATGATGAGACATATTAAACTGAGAACCTCAAATGGAAATACAAAATATTTAGATCTTACTAGGTCAAGATGTTGAATCTGGATTTGGAGCTAAAATCCTGCAGTACTGGATTAGGAGCAAATTAGGGTTTTTCTTTTCTGGAGTTTTGTCCATCCAAATGCCTTTAAATTTATCCCTAACTTAGATTTTGGGGAGGAGATCAATCCAAGCCTGGGCTCACTAAAAAATTCCTCTTCTGTGAAAAGCCCTAATTTTCGGCAGCAGTGTCGGGTCCAAAACTGAAAAACCTTAGAATTGGATTCTGCTTCGACAAAAAGATGCACCCTAAGGAGGAGAGTTATTCCACCTTACTTTTGCTGAAAATCTGTGGAGGAAGATCCACAAACTAGGAATCCCTAGTTCCCGCAGTTGCATAGTGTCTTCTTCTCAGGTTAGCTCTAATACCATGTTAGTTTTTCAACATTAAGCTAGCATTATTAGGATCTTTAACTGAGAGAATAACAAGCACAACAATCAAACACAAGAGAAAATGAACACAGTGTTTTTCCTCAGGGAAACCATAAATGGAGAAAACCCCACAACTTCCTCAAAGATAGAATTAGCACCAAAATAGAAAATCCCAAAACAGTAAGTGATCTCTGACAGCAGTATCCTTCTTCTTATCTAGCCCCAGTGTCTTCTCCTTCCTCAACTATACGCTACACTTGAGTGTGTATGAGTTGTGTGATAAATAGATACTCCAGTTCTCTATTTATACTAATCCTGGGATGACTAAAACCCTACTAGGGCCGACCTCTACTAGGAGAGTCTAATAACCCTAGTGCCCTGGAACTGTAGGGAATTTAACCCTTAGACAATCGGAGGGTTACCCACTATGACTTGACAGGATTTGTTTACATTATAGATCCTCCCAATCGAAACATCAAGGCATGACAACATGACTCAATTACATAATAGATACATCTCGGAATAAACATCGGGTTACAAGACATAAGATACATAGATGAATACATTCCGAAGTTACAAATACGTTAAAATTTAAATTATTGAACCATTGATATACAGAAAAATGAGAGCAATTGAGAGGTGAATTGTGCAATGGAATATCAAGAACAATGTACACTAAACAAGACAAATTTGAGACAAATCTGATAAGAATTCATTAGTTAATTACAACATTAATATTCATTATTCCTAGTAGATAACAACAGTGTTACAATAAGGAGAATTTGAATCATGTGGATAAGATTTAGATCTACCAACTAAACCTGACTTACGTGCTAACTAAGAGTGTCTAAATCATTACTGCATGGGAGCCACTATTCTAACTCGTGATGTCAAAATCAGTATGATAGTCAGTTAAACTAGTTAAACCCATTAAACTAATGAGGTAGGTCGAAGAAGGTGCCACTTCCCCATGCAACCATGCAAAACTAGTGTTAGACTAACTAAGAGTGATCTAACTAAAGCTTGAATCAACTTAACTTCCTACCTACTACAACCAACTAATGGAGGTTTTTAGTGGCACTCAAAGTGGCTCCTATAATGTAGGTATTGTTCTTAGAGGCACATAAACTCATGCATGAACATGCAATAAGTGGAAATTAACCTCTATATGTGTTCATTAGAGAATTTTTGGGGTCTAAAATGGGCCTTATAAGAAAACGCACCAACAATAAACTCTTGGGAGTTGGAATTCAATAATCAATAGAATTTCAATAAAATGAGTTAACCATAATGGTTGAATTCACATATTTGTCATAAAAAAGATTGTTTTTTTGTTCGTATTTTCGACATATCTCCCTCTGTTTTTACTCAAATTTCAAGTGGGAGAGCTTGTTGGATGTATAAATAAATTCTGCATCCAACGAGTACCCACATGACATACTTTTGATGGACTCTGCTACCCAAAAAACAAGAAATACTTGAAAAAACGTGACGATGATGCCATCGTCACATTTTTTCAGGTATTTCTTGTTTTTTGGGTAGCGAGGTCCATCAAAAGTATGTTGTGTGGGTACTCGTTGGATGAGGAATTTAATTTTGCATCCAACAAGATCTACCACTCAAAATTTGAGTAAAAACACGGGGATATATGTCAGAAATACGAACAAAAAAACTAGTTTTTTTCTTTCTTCCTCCAAATTTAATAAATATTATTTTATTATTTTAAATAATAGTACATGAAAATAGACTATATAATGTCTCCCTAAGCTAGACCAGATGATCCAATAGACTATATATGGACATAGGAGTTAGGTGTTTAGAGAGAGAGAGATTGGAGGTTAGGGGTTTAGAGAGAGATAGAGAGATTAGGGATTAGGGGATTAGAGAGAGAGAGATTAGGGGTTATGGATTTAGAGAGAGAGAGAGAGAGAGAGATTGGGGGTTAGGGTTTTATAGAGAGAGAGAGAGAGATATTGGAAGTTAGGGGACTAGAGAGAGAGATTGGGGGTTACGGGTTTAGAGAGAGATATTGGGAGCTATGATTTTAAAGAGAGTACGAGATCGGGAGTTAGGGATTTAGAGAGAGAGAGAGAGATTGGGGGTTAAGGGTTAGGGGTTTAGAGAGGAAGATATTGGGGATTAGGGGTTTAGAGAGAGAGAGAGAGATTGGGATTTGTTATTTTAGAGAGAGAGAGAGAAAGATAGATTCTGGGGGTTTAGAGAGAGAGATTTAGAAGGAGAGAGATTGGGGGTTAGGGGTTTACATAGAGAGAGATTAGTGGTTATGGGTTGAAAGA
>LPNX010009251.1:203637-221756 GCA_001517045.1 Pseudotsuga menziesii | reverse complement strand
AAGAGGGTAAGGTTAGTGGTAGGGGGAAGGGGGATTAGGAGAAATACGAGGGGTGGTTTAGAGATAAAGGGAATGTACGGTTGGAATCGGGGGGACAAAGAGAGAGATTTAGACAAGGAGAAGAGGAGAGAAGGAGGGATAGATAAATAGAGGAAGGAGGGGGTATATAGAGAGATAGGGGGTTTAGGATTTATGTTATAAGGAGAGATTGGGGTTGTTCTTTATGTTATAGGGATAGATGGGGGGTTGAGAGAGAGAGAGAGGAGGTTGGGCTATTAAGAGGGACGGGGCATGGGATTATATTGAGAAAGGTAGATATAGCTAGAAAAAGGTAGAAACATATAAACTACATTTTTTTTTCACGCTAGTAGCGCATGTGCGCTATTAGTGAGTGTGCACTATTAGTGTCTACATGATTTCTCCTAGTGTGCACACGTTACTAATGCACATGTGATCCTAAATTTAATGTTTTTGGTGTGCTTTCCTTTTTCTATTTATGTGGATAATGACTTGGCAGGTTTGTTTCTAGGTTCGGAATACCAAATCTTGTGCATCTAATTGCATTATAGCAAAACAAATCATGTTCTGCAACTTCATGTTTTTCAACCTTAAATATCTATATGCTATACTTGTCCATTGTTAATGAAACTACACACATTTATAGAACTCTTTGTGTAGATTCCAAATATCTATTTTGTAAATTTGCATTTGTTAGTATTTTATATATTTTATTCATTTTTGTTTGCAATCATGCCATGTTTACATATAACATAGGTCATGTATTTTTGCTATAACTTTTTGTTGGGTCACATATTTAAAAAACATAAAAGAGCCCGCACTAGTATATTAGAAGACCTACGCACTAAGAAAATGTGATTTGACTGTGTTAAGACTGTAATAGTGGGGCGAAACGCTCAACCTTGTCATTTTAGGGATTTGTTGACTTCCTTAATTTTTTAAAAATGTAAAATTAACATGGAATATTTTGTAAAAATAGCGTTGCACTAGAACCAGCTGTTATCTACAACTCTAACTATTTTTTTTTACAAATTTGGATAGTTTACATACCAAACCCAGGGCCTACCACAAACGTATGCACTATGTTTTAGAAAAAAATAACATACCAACCTTATAAGAACACCATTTTTGGGGAGTTATACATATTTTCCATATATAAATGTTATGTATTTTGGAAGGGGGTCCGATTGTCTATGCTTCGTCTTTTTACACCATATTCTGAAAAGCGTTGTGTAGGTACCTCAAAAAAATCATTTTAATGGTCATATTTTTGTTTTTCACGAAGTCCATTGCAGCTAATGTGTCATAAGTGAGTATCATTACCTTGCACCAACACATGCATCACATTCTCACTATCCACTTCCAAAATGGCTTTCACAATGTCATTCCATGAGTCAACTCTCAACATGTAGAGTTGAAAAATTCTCCATTTTTTTGTTTTTAAATTAATTTTAGTTTTTAAAAAATAAATCCTTCGACATGTCAAACCCTAGCCATCTTTCACAAATTAAAAAAAAGTCTATTTTAGTTTTTCAGAAAATAAAATATATTTTTAATTTTCAAACTATTTAATTTAATAGTTATTTTCTAAATATATTATAAATGAAAAATTAAACAATAATACAAAGTAAAAAAAAGTACATTGCTCACTTGGGAGGGATTAATAATAAAGTTTAATGATAATACAAACATAAATTAAAAAAATAAAAAATAAAAATAATAAAAAAATCCATAATTCCAAAATTATAAGAATTACTTATAACTGAAGAAGTGTTATTACATTAACCATCTAGCATTTAGATAGAAGGGAATATATCTTTTGAACAAGGTGTGTCACCCTAAAACCTTATGAACAAAGGAAGACTTAGGTGGAAATTAATATAGGGATCACAATGACACTTGAGGTGGAGGAGCATTAGATATCCTTGTCACAATCAATCAAATTGTGATACATAACAAATTAAAAGTAGATGACAATAAGGTAACCATACCACTCAAGTATAAATTGCTTGGCAATTTTCAATAATTACTTTAATCTTAGATGAGTATATAAGTGGAGGAGAATGAATGTACTAATGACAAGAAAGACAAAACCTAAAGGGTTGTCATAGAAGGTGCATGATTTGCAGCTCAACTCTATATCATTAAAGTAGTGAGGGATAAAGTCCAAAAGTAGTGAGGGATAAAGTGCAGTAATATGAATATGAATATGTTAAATCAAAAGGAGATTCTATGTACTCGTGCAAAAGCGACTTAGTGGAAGTCTTAATCGTGAGTGGGCCGCGATGGACTCCAAAACATACGAGCAGCTCCGTCAAGGGCCACAAAATCTCATAGAAGACAACCCAATCATTGATATAATGGGGGAATCAAACATTTTTATTGAGCATGGATGGATTTTTTTTTTAATTATACTTGATAGACTTTTTTTTATTATAAAAGAAAATTATTGATATTTAAAAATGTTTAAATTGTGTTTTTTATATATAAATGGATTTAGTACCTAATATGTGATTTTGAATATATTTTTTTAATTTTCAATAAAACAAAATAAATTAAAAAATAAAAATATTTATACTACTTTTATATTAAAAAATAAATAAAATAGCCATGATACTTGGCTCTAACTATCATTCGCATTCTTAGCCAAGAGTCGGTAATTGAACGAATTTAAGTAATCTGTAGTTAGCATTGTGTTCAAGTCTAACTACCACCACATTCTTAGCTCACTACCCTACTATTGAACAAGAAAACACGTAATCGTTGAAGTATTCCGCAGTTAGCGATGCCGGTCCATCACTTTTACTTTCACTTTTGGTAAAAGACAGGAGCTGAGGCACCATCACTTTCACTTTTGGTAAAAGTAATAGCAAGATCATGGCATAGGTCAATAGCCATGAGGTGTAGATCAATTGGCCTTTGTGGGGTTTGGTCCTCATGAGGTCTCATGTTCAAGCCTCATGTTTAGGGGTGTGATGGATGGAACAACGTGGAGGTCTGATGATCGCCTTGATAGAAGTTTGGTTTCGATTCCTGCGGGGGAGGTGTAGGAAAGCTTATTGCACCCCATAAAATTCTTATGTGACTACGGTGGTGGTTGTACTCTCGTTGTATCCTACTGAATACGAATACTGGCCATCGTTCATGAGTTTGGTATCCATGTGATGCAGTTCATTGGGTGGCATGGAGAGTTTCTCATTATTTAAAAAAAAAATAGCAAGATCATGACATTTCCATTTTTCATAATAGCATAGGGGTTATTGGTGGAATTTTTTTTTATAAATTTGTTTTAATCAATCAAACCTTTTAAGGCTTATGAAATCGAGCTCTAATTAGCTAAATATATGTATTCAAGATGTGAGGTAAAGCTTGGATAAATGAGAAATGATAAGTAAGGCTAGCGTTCTTCCATAAGAATGTAATAAACCCCCAAATCCTTTTTTTTATCATATTTGAATGGGGGCAATGAGCTTATTAGGGGTAAAACGATTTCATAAAGTGGATTTCGGAGTGAAATGATGATAGGGTGGGGTGGTGTATATGGACCAAGCAAATGAAAGTAGGGAGAATGAACCAATCACCAATGGGACTAAGCCAAATAATCACATCAATCCTTATATCACCATGTTAACTTTTCCAAGTGACACCCTTATGCATGGTGCACATATTTGATTTAAATCAACTTATATCTTGTCCGTTTGTAATTTATCTTGATTATATCGAAACCACAACTTGTAGTCTTTACATCATCGATCATCAAATTATGTCTCTTAAAATTCAAAATATTGTAAGTGGTAGAAACCCCAAGACGACATCAAGCCAGTTAGAGACTTAGGCCAAGGGTGACAAAATCAAGAACTCAAGAATGCAACACAAAGAGGGATATTAGATTTATGCAAAAAAAAATCAAATCATGGGGGATCCTGACAACTCTCTATGGGCTTATGACTATTGAATAAAAATGTGGTCAATAGGTCTATGTTCAACTCCCAAATGGTTCAAGATGGAGTGGCACATGAGATATGATATGTGAAGAATTTGCATAGTTGAGACAACAAACCCAATGATTGGTTGACCTTGCTTAGGTGTTATTTCAGTATTCTTCCTTGAGCCATTGGAGTTGTATTGAAAATTTGGTGGAATCACTTCATGATGGCCACATAGAGAGTTTACTTTCTTAGAGAATACCCTACTTTGGAGGAATATCATTGTGCAACCTAGAGGATGTCACCAAGCCCTAGATAGCATGGGATATCTTATATTCTTGTTTGGAAGCTTCAAGTTTGCTTGAAGAGTGGCTTGGGATACAATAATGTTCTTGCAAGGGGTTGCTAAGACAATAGATTACATTACTTAAGAGGATCAATGGAGTCCATGGAGGTTTGTGATGGAAGGGATGTGGACTTAACTTGTGTTGCTACAATCATCTTAGTGCCCTAGTTATGTATAACAACAACTTGGACCATGACATGTGTACTTTAGATCGAGTAGAGTGCTTCACTTTTGCTTGCCAACAAGTGCTAACCTCTAGGTTTCTTGTAAGGACTTTGGCCTACATTGTAATATTGGTCTTTCTTACCTTTTAGAGAAACATGGGAAAGCGAAATTCCTTCTCATTCATATCTTTGTAGCCACATTCATATTTATTCTTGTGTTGAGATGTGACCTTGCATAGGAGATCACATTAGTCCACTCTCTTAGGCACTCATTTGTTCTCTCTCTCTCTCTCTCTCTCTCTCTCTCTCTCTCTCTCTCTCTCTCTCTCTCTCTCGGAATCGTTAAGTTTTCTTTTCCTTCTTGGAGTTCTAAGGTTAGGTTTTATCCCTTGGAGGTTTGATATTACTATATTATTATAAATCCCTAAGTATTCAGTGAAGAATAAGAAGAGAATAGGACATCTTTCCTTGATGATTTGTTAGAGTGATTCTTACATGTTGGAGTTGCATGGTAGAGATAAGGATTTTTGTTTATCCCTAACTAGGGTTTTGGAGGGATAGTTGTTTGTATTATCCTTAAGAGAAGACTATGATATGTACATGAAATTCATCTTAAGCATATTAATGGAGTTTTCAAGTATTGTTGATTGATTTAAAATTATCAATTAATAATTTAAAGGATGTTTCATTGTTTCAATATCTGTTGTTTTGCTGCTATTGTAACTATAGTAAAAATGATTTTTTTTAATTTGGTTCATGTTTTGATTAGTTTCCTTATAGGGTTGAAACTTATCTACATAGCTTGGTGTATTTTATCCTTTGGTTTCCTAGAAGATTGGGCTATTAGAAATTGAAATATTGTTATTTTTTCTATCATTCCTTTATACTATATTTGATAATATCTTTAAAGGTGAAAATTCATAGAGTTAAGATTTGAGAAACCTTTAGTCAAAAAGGTAAAATTTATGTTTTTCATTAATTGTCGTTTTACCCAAAAATTTTAAATTTTAACATTTGATGCCAATCCATCAAGTAAATTTGAAGATGCACTTTGCATATATCCCAATGAACCATCAATAAATTTTGAAACAATAACAATCAAAATGTGAAAACTACTCAATGATCTATTGGGGAAGCTATAGTTTTTAAAATGCATAAGTTAAAAATACAATGATGAAAGGTCATCAACCTTGTCAATAGGTAAAATTAGAATAGGAATGAGGTGTGATGTGAATTTAGGATTTGATACTTTTGAGAGAATAAGATTTGAAAATACTTTGAATAAAAAGATGAAACACCTTTAAAAGACATAACAACTTTCAATAAAAGGAAGGGCTCGATGAATCACTGGATTGCCTACAATTTTGGAAGTGCAATAATGAACCATTGGTTTGCATTTTGAATTAATACTTCAAAAAATGAAAATAATTCCAATGTAACTACATTTACAAATCAAGGAGAAAGGGGTCCCTAAGTTTGAGGAATTTGTGTGGTGATTAATTATGGTTATTGTTGGTTGTGTAACCCAGAGTGAAAAAAGAAGAGAAGATAATATGTTGATTGTAGACATACATATATGATGCAGTGTTGAAATTTGACAGGTAAACAACCATCATTTGTAATTTTCAAATTACTAATAATTCATAAAATTAAATGTCATTAATGAAGTGCGAATTTTAATTTCAGCCATCATTTTGAAGTGCATTTTTATTTTTACAGGTCATTAATATCTATATCTCAAGCACGCGCACACACACACACACACATATAATATGAAAATTTTGATTTATTTAGTTATGGTTTTCTTGGTCCATAGTCTTTGGTGTCCTGTGGTAATAACCTATCGTATTACATGTGAAGAAGGCTATTTAAAGGTTTCCAAGGAAAACCTTGTTTTTCATTATGTGTGTGCTTGGTTTAATCATTATTTTTATCATGGTTTTTTTTTAATTAAATTTTTCGTTACTTTTTTTTATTTTGTATTATACGAGGCAAGATATGAGAATTCAATGTTTCATATAGTATTATAAATGTTATTTAAAAAAACAACTATTATTATGGCGGGTGAAATTAAAACTTAAACGTCAAATGAAAGACAATGTTAAAATTAAAAAGTCATATAAAAATTTCTTGATGTGCAAGGGTAGGACGTCAAATTTCAACCCTAATATGATGAATTGTGTTAATGTTACACATGTGTCATCACTTGAATTTTGGTAAGGATTTTTTAGTTGTACTTGATATAACAAAAGATTAATTGATGATATTTCTATACATTAATATGCTTGATACCTAGGTTGGGGTAACATGTGAAATTGATACAAACCTTTTTGATGCATTCATAAGATAGAATAATTGTGATAATTTGGAAATTGGTTATGAGGTCATAAATAGGGTAAGTGAAAATGTATTCACATGAGTTGAAAATGAATGTCATGTGAAACCATGTTATTGATTAACTTGGGAAAGTCTATATGGTTGCATAGGTATCCAATTGTCCCTCAATTAGATTAGTGTTTTGGACTATAATCTTATTTCCTACATTAAAATGCATTAATGGGGGAAGGTTCTCAGGAGTTATTGAGAATAAAAAGGAATTTACTTTCCTTATGTTATCTTTTGTTGGAGAGAGATGTGTACAGATGGTTGAATAAGTTTTTTTCAAGTGATGTGTTGAGGCATTGGCTAAGACTTCCATCTTGTCATGGAAAATTGCATGAGACAATGATATGGTTTTCGGCATAATGATACTATGCATAAAGTGGATCTTGTGATCATGATAGTAATTTCTCTTATTTAACTACATTGTCAGAATGCATACTTATGTTGATAATGTAAAATTCATGAACAGTATTTCATTGCAATAATGATGTCAATAGCTGAAATGGTTGAATTATTGATTTTGTGGTAAGTTCATTTATTGTTTAAATGATTGTATGCATGCATATTTGCATTTTGTTTAGTTGAAGTTTTGCTAAGGAGGATAGATTAGGGGTAGAGTTCTTTGAAATGTCCATGGTAGTAATTCCATAATGAAGAATAGTTATTATCACATTCATACCAACAATACGAGAGGGGTTGATAAATTGGTTTAATATGACATATATATGAGAGAGAGTAACAAATAATAATTGAAATTTTGATGATAATATATCATCGTAACTATATTTCTATGGTGCAATTGAGATTATGGATCTCTCTACTGACAACAAATGATGGTGGCTACAAGCTTGAATACATGATGGGGATTATACTATGATGACATTAGAAACATGTTGCTCCTTGATCTAATTGAGATAATAATTTTTTTGAGGTTGAAACTAGGATTCCTAGGGAAAAAAACTCAAGAATATTATGCCCTTCTTGCATGTGAAAGCCTTGGAAAATAATGGATAATCGGAGAGATTGTTTAGGAAATAAAAGTATGCTTGAACTTTGTTATAGAATTATTTAGTCATTCTTATAAATAATAAGGTGTGTACTAAAACATTACCAGTTACAATATAATGATTTTCTAGAATCACTTCTAAAAAATAAATTACTCACATGTGTACATTCCTAGTACAAAGGAAAGGAGCATACATATGTTTGTTTCCCATAGGAAACTCAAATACACATGTTCATTTTCTTCTTTGAAGGAAATTATAAACTTCAGTGATAGACACATAGAGGAAAATAATCCCCATTTATGTTAACATGAATAATACCTAATGGCTTAGGGTAGAACACTGATAGATAATATTAAATATAACAACCTAATTACCCAATATCAAAATATTACATTTATAAATAAATACCTAGAGAACTAAAAAAACATAAAGACATATTACTAGCAGGTTTAATTCAAGAACTTTATGTAAGAAAATTTGCATGATATCATGTGGAGAATCCCTTGAAACCTGAGTGGATGCACAAACACATAGACCATTAACTTATATGGAACATTCAATTAGTTAAAACCACATTTTGGCTCCAAGGAATCCAAATTTTCCTTCTTCACATGATTTGGAATTCAATAGCCACAGACTTGTACATTGAAGCCACATCATGAGAGGGAGAGTTCACATGAATAACTAGTTTTTTGTGGAGCACCAATTGGTCTATCAAAAGTGTCCATAAGCATTCATTTGATAAGGATAAATTAAAATAAAAGTTATGCTAAAAGAATCAATTTGAGAGAATTGTCTTTCATCCCCATTCTCACCATACATTGGCATTTCAAGCTCACTTAGAATCTTCCTCAACAAACAAGTATTTTCCCTTCATCATTCCAAGTTAGTTAACAAGCAATTTGTGAGTGGTCAAAGGACCTTCCCAAAGAGAGTGTTGGCTACTATTTGCAAGCAACATTGTCCTAGGTGACACCATTGTATTCAATATTTTCCATTGGATATAAACATGGTTGAGGCTCAGATCCTTGTTGTGTTTAATGTTATTTATGTTAGTTTTATCTTCCAATTCTTATTATATGTGTTTTTTATTCTTTAATAGCTTCAACATTTATTGAATTTACTAATCACCCACTTACCATGATTCCTTTCTTGCAACTTGGAAGGAAGGAATAATTCCCCATAGTTGGGCCATTTTTCTTACAACACCATGCAATACTCCATATATTATCCTTTGACAACCCAAACAATTTCTTGTTCACACTAGGAACCTCCTATAAGGTCTCCACTATGATCTAAAATTATGCCTTATTACCCATCATATATGCATTTTCACCACCACTAGAATTCATCCCAAACATTGCCCCCATTGTGGCTTCTTCCTAATAAAACAATCCATGTAAGACCATAAATTATTAGTGTGTCATCATTTTCTATCATCACTAACTTCCTTTTCACATATTATTTGCCTATGATTGGGTTAGGGTTTTCAAAGATCCCATCTTTCTCTATGACTTCTTTTTCTTCTATATCATGAGGCATCTCTTTCTCTTTGTTAACTCTTGAAAGAGGGTTTTTGGTTTGTGCAATTCATGGTAATTCTCTTTATAAATTTATTTGCAACATCTCTCTTATTTCATTTGTAAAAAACTTGAAGCACTCTTCAAACTTGGCGCTAGTTATGAACTAGCCATTTATTCTCGCCATTATATCTGACTCTTTCTCCCTTTTGTTTAAAATAAGAACTCATGCACAATACCTATGAATCTATATAAATCTTTGAGACCATTTCTTTCATCCCTAGACATTAAATGTTACAACTCTTACATAAACTAGAAATAACATAACATAGAGTGAGATAATGGGAGCACTAGCTCACCCAGGGGTTGGATAGAACTTTCTAATTTGAATAACTAAAAAATGAGATATATAATAATGGGTGAACCATTATTTATAACAATAAGATGTGTAAACCTTAACCCTAATCTTAGGTCACATGTCTAGGTATTTATTATGTAAAGGTAGTGTTTGTACACAATGACCTTATTACAAATATATTCCCTATCTTTTGATTAAACACATAATAAACCCAAATTAATCTCCCACTTTAAAGAGATGGAGTGTATCCACTTGCAACCAAAATTCAAATTTGAATGGTGTGGGTAAGTTTACGTGCATTGAAGGGGTGGAAGGTGTAGGGAGGGTCATATGCAAACCCAAGGGAAAAGAAGAATAGTATTTTTCTTAGGGTCTACAAAAGGAAACCAACAATATGGAAGAAGTCATCACACTCTTCCTTGGCCTTCACCTCATCAAGGAAAAAGTACCAAGACTAGTGGAAGAAATTAGGGATTTAATAGTAGTCATTAAAGCATTTCATTTGAGAGTCAAAGGAAACTCAACACCACTTTAAAAACTCATAAGAAGAGTGAGACTTATAAAAATCCTTCAATTCTATATACTTCTACCATGTCCTGAGGCAAAACAATGGAAGAGATGAATCTTTGGAAAATAACGGGACACCCTTCACTAAGGGGATATCAAAATCAATGAGGGGATGATAAGGCAATTAAAGTTTCCCCGATAACAAGCCCCTCAACACATGTTCAAAGGTACATCTCCTGGGTGGATGTAAGATGACATATCATGGATAAAATGCACATTAAAATCTTTATAAAATGAAAGTGTGAGACATTTCCCACAAGAATAAAGGATTCATCATTAGGCCCTGCCCCACCTCTCAAACCTCATTTAACTCTCTAACAAGCTCTTTCTTGGAAAAGGAAACATGTGTATTATTTTGGAATGTTCTTTTCAATTCCTACCTTGGTCACTAGCTCCTATTAGCATTGGTGGGCATCAGAAGATAGGCTAAAATCATTTTACAAGGAAAGGGGGATGTCATCCATGTCAACTCGTAGCTTGAACAAATACATCTAACGAACAACCCCTACCGTTCGGTGGAAATGGCATGTAATCATTTCCATTCTTGTGACATATTGTATTTAAGAAGGGAATTAAGGGCCCTCTGTGAGGAGGTGGAGAGCCTTCAGCAAGTAATCTTGAACATTTCATGGGATCAACAAGGCTAAATATTGGAAATTCAGTAGAGCCTGGATGAAACTAAAGGAATCATGGAAAAATATGGACGAGAGATGTTGCAACTTGAATAGGACCTCAATTCTTATCTTTAGGCCCAAGATTATGACTGGCTCCCAGCAACGCTATGTCAAGGAAATTTGGAAATGAACTATACAATTAAGAAAACATGAGCATGGAAAGCTACATCAACAACTATTAAGACCCAACTTAGAACTAGTACGGTTTAAATTTTTTCTTAAGAATGTATTTGTTTTTTAGTTGTAATTATGTTCTAGGACAATTTATAAAAATATATAGTATGCAGGGGTTAATTTTTTTTTTGAAATATGTAAGAAGACTTGCTATCCTCATCAAATATATTAATTTTGTTACAGACATGGAAACTAAAACTTTAGTAGTATGCAAGCTTCTTTTTGTAATTTTTTCTTATTTGGCACCTAGCCTCATGTTTTTTTAATATAATTATGTACTTGTGAGTCTATGAAAAAAAAATGTTTATGTGCATTGGAGATATTACCTAGTTGGAAAATAACCCTTCCAAGATAAAGGTCCAATTGCCTTTAATTTACCTCTAGTTCACTATTCACACCAAGTGTATTATCTCTCCGGTCATCCAATGGGTGATTGTTCTTTTCTCTATGTAAAAAGGGATACCCTTCATAAGTGAGTGGTTAGGACACATCCTACTCATATCTTGTTCAAAAAAACGTTTAACATTCAACTAATATGTGAAAACTTAGCTTCATTTGTGTTGAATTTTGTGAATGAGAGACTAGAGATTAAGCATGAAAGGGGATAAAAAATGAAATAACCCTAACTTAACACAAGCCTTTTAGACAAGTGTGATAAGAGGGTATGCCTTCACTACTTGGAGTTGTAAAGGATGGATGACTAAGATCTTTCTCACTTTGATGAAGAATATAATGGAATTCTCTTTCAAATATGGAAACTAGTTAAATTGCTACTCATCTAATTAAAGGTTGATGTGTTTGATCATTCATTGTCTCAATGTGTGAAAATATAAAGGCTAGTGTGTACATGCCATTGAACACCTTTACTTTGAGACATGATTCTTCTCATGACTTAAGTCACTTACGGAACTCGTGATTATTTCAAACGAATTAAGGGTTGTCAAGGCCTTGGATGTTGTAGGGCCAATACTTGAAGACTTATTAAATGCTTAATTACTCAAGGCATGATAAGGGGTAATATATGCAGAGAAACAAAATAGTGAACAAAATGGAATATAGGGAATGGAAATTCTCTTCCTTGTTGAATTCACTTCTAGGTACTCCTACACTTTAAGGTTAGTCATAGGGATCCCTTAACCCCCTTTAGGACTCCCTAATTCTAAGTGAATACAAATAAAAATTGTTTATGGGGAACCATATGCACATGTTGAGGGGTCAACAACCACTTAATAATACAAAAACATGTGAAATATGTTGATTCTACAACATCAAGAGTCATTATCCATACTTGTGAGTTATATCAAGTCGGGACTTGTGAGTTATATTAAGTCCTATATATATCCTCATATGATTGAGGTAGTGGTGTTGTATTGTAAATTCTTACAATTGATATCAATATTGTGGACTTGTGAGTTATATTAAGTCAAGTATTCTCATAGATGATACCCTATTAGATGGACCTCAACTTATGATTCTCATGCGGTCATCGAGAGAGTGGATACTCATGGGGTAAACCTCCAATCATGGAGGTGGATTATTTTCATAGTAAAGCATCAATGTTATGTGATATATTACTAATCATCTAGGTAATTTGAGATGGATAAAGCTATTAAGTATCCTCTAGAGACTGATCACCTCTAGAGTGAATTACTTTAGCATCTGACTATATGGTACGAAAATAATATAAATGACCATAGCATGTGACAATTATTCTGAGTATAATATGATATGATAGATGATTAATGTTAACACATAAATACCATGTAGTAAGATAAAGAGATAATGAGAAAAATCATTTGAATTTCCTAAGGAATTCTAAGTGAAACTTGAGATTGTAATCTTAAATTAAAGACACAATATGTGCTTAAGTTGTAAGAGCTGTAGTTATAAAAGATTCAATTAAATAATGAAATTAACAGAAGTCCATGAAAAAGTTAATAATAGTAAATAAAATGTTTTGCATTGATGACACTTGAGTTAAAGCACCATGACGCTTAAGTTATCATCCTAACTAAGTGGTCATGCATTCAATTAAAGTTTGAGTTCACTTCAAAGACAGTTAACTATCAGTTAAAGTTAATTATGAAAGGTATGGCACATATCTTGTTCATGATGAAAAATACAATGATCCTACTTAGCACCCTTGAAGGAAAATTCAAAATTGAGGTGCATGTGTGCACCAATGTCAGGAAACCATTCGCCCTATTTTGCATGGATAAGGTTTTCTCATGTTATTAATGTGACAAGCACATGGAAAGTTCAACATAGTTGTTATAGAGTTTCTCTATTCTCTATTGCTTTTTACTCTCTCTTATCATGCAATCTGCTATTGTAAAAATCATTCTATGCAATCTATCTATTATACTCTAAATAATTGTTGGGATTTGTGTGGGTGATTTTTTTATGAGATTCATATGTTCGGTGATTGATTGATAAAAAATTTAAAGTTCATGGATCTTCATTATTGCTCGAAATATTAACATGGTATTAAATCTTATGGAATGAAGGAGATGAGTTTGTGCAAGCAACTAGAAGGCTATGTGACCCTAAGGAGTTGACAAAAGTTCGAGATCCATGACATCGATCTTCGTTCGATCGAAAGACCATCTTGAGGGAGCTTCCAATTTCAACACTTGGAAGGAAACTTTCTTCTCGAGTTCATAGAATTGAGGGGTTCAATGAAATCATGCTCCCACTGTTAGTTCCCTATATTACACTCCTGGTTCTTCCCACCATTAGTTTTAACCGGATATTGGAAAAAGGACAGAAGCAGGATGGCCGAACAGTGAGGAAGTGAGTGCACCAATGAGGAGTAATTGATTGGATTTGATTGAGGGCCAATCTTCTTCTTAGAGTGGTGGGTATTGAACATATTGGAGGATAGCTATGTATCCAAAGTGATTTAGGAGCCTTCATCCAATGTAGGTAGAATCCATAGAAAGTCAGTATTCACCAAGGAATAAAATCTTTCCCTCACAACAAGAATGAAAAAAGGGAGGAAACCATTCTCGCCACTATTCTAAGAAACAAATTTCATGGATCATTTCTGAAAAAAACATGAGGAATTATCCAAAACCATTGAAAACCCACTTCAAAAATGGGCTCATTCATCTTATTGGTGAGCGGATTTCAAAGATTCATAGTGGAGAGATATGCTCATGTATTTGAAGATGAATTTTTCAGAATTTTTGTTATGGTCGGTTTTCCA
Source organism: Pseudotsuga menziesii (assembly GCA_001517045.1). Lineage (NCBI taxonomy): Eukaryota > Viridiplantae > Streptophyta > Pinopsida > Pinales > Pinaceae > Pseudotsuga > Pseudotsuga menziesii. The sequence continues at coordinate 207,412 of LPNX010009251.1, read as the reverse complement.
AAGTGGACAAATTGTTTGAATGACCCTGAGATTTGTGGATTGAATGACCCCGAGATTTGTGGTTTTCCAAAGTGGAAAAATTGTTTGAACGACCTCGAGATTGGATTTGAGATTTGTGGATTTTCCAATGGAGCTTGTGTATAAGAAGAGCCTCATAATATTAAGAACTTCTATGAAGAAGAGGATGATTATCGTTAGAAGAAGTTTTTCCTAAAGAAGAGCATTCATGCTATGTTGAATGGGATCCAGTTTCCCCATGCATAGATTTGCAACCTCATGCATGGATCCATATTTGCAAGTTAAAAGATGAAATAAGTTTTTGTGAAGAATATCAAGATCAAGGGACTCTAGAAGGAGTTCTCTTGTTAACAATCAAGAGGGATCCCACACAAAACTATAAAAGATAAGCTTTTGTATTTTGATTGTTATATTCTTTTATAAGTCATATCTAAAGGGTTTTGAATGTGTTTTCAGTATTTTTAGTTAGAGATCTATATTCTTAGTATTAGGAATGATGTCATGGTATAACATGATTAAAAATATATGGTAATATCTTTCTATTTTTGGGAAAATATTAAACTCATGAAGTATATGTTATTCTTAATTAAGGAAGAATATGGGGCTGCATAATTTTCATGAGATATGAATATAAGGTTGCATAATAGTAAATGAAATTATAATGAGGTTATGATGAAACAATAGTTAATATACGTAAATAAACATGGGAATTTTTGAAATTACACTGAAGTATTCATGTGATTAAATTTCATAAGATATGGTTATACTAAAACAATGATTAAAATAGTTGCATGTGCATGTAAGATATTTGTCATTGAATTGAAATGACTGGATTGTGAGGAGTTGCTAATAACTTGATTTGGATTGTAAGGAAAGAACATATGCTATGGCATACAAGCGGAGAATGACATGCATTGAATAAATGAGTAATTTCAATGGTAGATCCTAGAAGAGAGCAGGATGTTGTGAAGTGGGAAGGTTTTGGGAGCATATCAATATGTTGTGATGTTTCTATGAGAAATATCCATACTAGAATCCCTAATACTATTTTGGAAGATGGTGAAGACTCCTAAAGATAGTTAAAATTATCTTATTTACATTCATGTGTCAAATGTGCTTCAAAATGTTTTAGACATAGATGGAGGGCCCGATTTATAATTCTCACATCCTAATAGTGAGAGGGAGAAGATAGATTCTCTATCTCCTAATGAACCAGTAAAAATGGTTGATGTACATCATGTTAAAAGGAGATATGCATGGGTATCATATTTAGAAGGAAGTAGATCACTGTATTCAATAATCTTGTTATGGTCCTTGTGATTAGAGGTGTGGAAAAAACAAGTAAATGTTTTCCTCAGTTTAGGAAAATACTCAATAGAGTTCCAGAAGAGATTTAGAACAATGGGCTATAATTCCATCACCACACATATGATGATAAATATTATTTTAGATTTGGAGGATATCAAATTCAGTTGATATGTAGCTAGTTTGAACCAGGATAGACTTATGCTTTACAGTATGTACGTAGACATGTACAACAAAGCATGTGTTGAAGTACCTACTTGGTACAAGTATATGTGGACTCATAAATGTCTCAGACAGTGAAATAAATTTTCACAGATATATGGACTTTAACTATTGCAAGTGATCAAGGAAGATCACATCAAAGATGTTGCTCCAGATAGAGCGTGTTGTACAGCAACAAAAGCTTCAAAAGGTTCCTATTTAGTGATATACGAGACATTGTACAACTTCAGTACATATCTACAATTGAGAAATATGGGGCAAACATTCACTCATGGAGCATGAGTCATATGGATAGTAGTGAATGGCCCAACAACAGTTTCTTTTTTTCTTTGGATAGTGATCAAGAGTGAGTCATATCTCTTGAGTAGACAAGAGTGCGTCATATCTCTTGTGAATGTTAAGAGTGACTCATATCTTTTGAGTGGACAAGAGTGAGTTATATATCTTATTGTGATTTGCACATAGTGAGAGTTAGAGAATATGATATCCAATAAGTCATATTCATAGGACTATCAATATCCAAGATGGATTATGGACATTCTCGCCAAGTGTGAATCTTGGTGTAGCATAGAAAGAATCCTCTAGTTGAAGAGGGGGTATTAATGTGTCTTCTTAGGAAGCAAAGTACCTACCATTTAGTCATGAAGGATATGCCTCAAAAATATTTCCCCACCAATAAGTCATGGTACATGACTCAGGAAGCTAGGCACTATGATATCTTGTGGAGAGAATCCACATGATAACAGACATCATCAAGGTCTCAGAGACTATCAAATACTCGAGAAGAGTTATAGTAAGGACTATTGGTGAATACTCAAACCTCTTGTAGAGGATAGATATCCACATAGTTGGATAGTGGGGTACTATGGTATAGAAAAGGGAAAAAAATATGAAATCACAGTAAAAGTGATCAGGCCTTGGAGAACATCATAGATAATGAAAAATATCACAAAGAAATTCTTTAGATAGTAGAATATTCTTATAAGTCAATACTGAAGATTAACATATGTAATTTTTTCTTGTTGTAAAGAAAATTATACATTTTTTTTATGTGTTGTAAAAGTTTAACATAATGGATTTTAAATTCATAGTTTCTAATTTAGGGAAACTAGATTCTGGATCAGATCCAGATGATGCTACCATGGGAACTGTTGAAACATAGGATTTCACATCACATTCAAGCATGCAGTAAAAGCTCATACACAACCATCAAAGAAAAGTATTGGGAAGGGACGTCCAATCCAACTTTGTATTATATTTGGTTACTATTTATACATTATGAGAGAGGTTGGAGCGGTTGTACCGTCTCCAACTACTCATTTTTTAAGTTACATTTATCCTTTAAACTATATACTTATATAAAAATGATGACATTTAGGTGGGAAAGTGGCCCCCTCTACATCTTCCCCACAAACAAAACGTTTCTTCGTCCCGAAGAGAACAAAGAAACATTAGAGGAAATTTCAACTCAAAATGGGCCTTTCAACCCTAATTAAAATTCCATGTCAGCATGTGTTAAACAATTTTTTAATATAAATTTGGGGATAGGTATCATAAAAAAAAAATACTTTTTTTTGTTCGTATTTTCGACATATCTCCCTATGTTTTTACTCATATTTCGAGCGGGAAAGCTCCCTAGAAGCGGAATTAAATTTTGCATCCAATGAGTACCCACTCTACATACTTTTGATGGACCCCGCTACCTGATAAACAAGGAAATACCTGAAAAACATGATGATGACATTATCATCACGTTTTTTCAGGTATTTCTTGATCATCACGTTTTTTCAGGTATTTCTAGTTTTTGGGGTAGTGGGGTCCGTCAAAAGTATGCAAAGTGGGTACTTGTTGGATATGAAATTTAATTCCACATCCAATGAGCTCTCTCAGTCGAAATTTGAGTAAAAACACACGGAGGTATGTTGAAAATACGAACAAAAATAATAATTTTTTTCTTTTCTTCCTCCAAAATTAATAAATATTATTTTATTATTTTCCTTAGGAGGCCCCGCATGCCTGAATCGATGGAGATGTTGGTCATATGAGATAGGGTGAAGATTTAAATCAAAAGACCTCGTTGTGGAAGAAGATGGTCGACCGCCATTGTGAGAGGGTGAGACTTCAATGGACTACTTCCGGATTGAAGAGGGAGGCTGAAGAATAACCAGTCACAGTAGAGCCTTGTACACGTGTGTTTTCCTATCAAGCTGGCGGCTATTATAGCCAGAGA
>LPNX010009251.1:117618-203347 GCA_001517045.1 Pseudotsuga menziesii | reverse complement strand
TGAAAAATATCACCAATCATTTTATAGTTGGCGTTTTAAGAATTGGTAATATTCGCCAACATTTATACACTTTTAAATAAGTATGGTTCCTTAAAATCATCTCTAGCTATAATAGCCGCCAGCTTGATAGGAAAACACACGTGTACAAGGCTCTACTGTGACTGGTTATTCTTCAGCCTCCCTCTTCAATCCGGAAGTAGTCCATTGAAGTCTCACCCTCTCACAATGGCGGTCGACCATCTTCTTCCACAACGAGGTCTTTTGATTTAAATCTTCACCCTATCTCATCTGACCAACATCTCCATCGATTCAGGCATGCGGGGCCTTTTGGCTTTTCGACTTTCTATTCCATTTCTCTGTCTTCTGGCTTTTCGAGGTCACAACCCAGGAACATTTTCAGCATTTTGATAATGAGGAGTACATTGTCATCATGTCTCATTGGAGCGCTTTTCTGTGTAGGTGTATGATATTTGCTTGAATGTAATTATCATCTTTTGAAATGCCTGCAAGATTGTGTGATGCCTTCTCATGTGCATGATCTTGGTCGTGACTGACTACTTATAGTTCGACTGACTTAACATGACTCGAACTACAATGGTTGGAAAGAGACCAAATTGATTTACATAAAGTGGAGGGGATCACTTGCCTCACAAGAGACTCATGTTTAACCCCCTCTTGACTTCAATAATGACTAATTCATCATAATTACATGTTTTTAATTGACCCAACTATACATGAAAAGTAGTCGACCTCGACTAGAATGAGTAGACATGGACATTGACCAAATAAGGGAGTCGACCAAAATAATAAGGACTCGGCCACTCTTTTACATACTCTACCACTTGTGCTTCGACTTGAGTAAGAATCAACTATATTTTGAATTGACCATAGTTACAATAAGGCTTCGACTTTCACCCATATACTGACTCGACTTTATTTTTACATTGATGATATTTGTGTAATCCATATCGACCACAAAATAACAACTTATAACTTCATCAACCCAAAAAGTGTCCAAAAAAAAAATTAAATACTGACCACATGCAATCGACGAGAAATATGAAAATATGCTTCCTTAGTTGATGAAAATCAATGAACACCAGATAGGAAGGTCGGCTTTCGACTCAACAAACTCAGCTTGCTCTGGTTGACAACATAGCCGATTAAAGATAAGTTGGTATTTTCAAAATTCCAACATGAGATCGATAGCTTATTGGGCAATAATCATATTTGACATCATATGGGGAGATACTTTACTCGACATACAGTCAGTTGCATTCATGGAGTATAAGTCGATTGCATTAGTTGGTTTCGTTAGTCAGCTAAATTATCACATTGGTGGCTAAATCGACAAAATATCATGTTGACTAGCAGTGAACAGATGGGAGAAGTCGAAAACCTTTTACCACTTCACGATCACACAATTTCTTTTGATTAACTATTGAGCACAGGTGACAGGGTGATGGACCTGGTGGCTCGTGGTCAAGTTTCTTATTAATGATTTCCATGCTTCATCGTCTTCATGTAGGTTTATTTTCATAGGGCTCAAATAATTGTATTCCAGTATATTCAAGTTATTCGGTTTATGCAACTATCAGTTATAAGCGATCAAAGACTTGAAAGTAAGGTGTGTAGGCATGACTGACGTTGGTCAATGCTTCCACGGTCAAAACCCAATTGACTTGTCGAAAATCAATAGAGTTTTCAGATGCATTCTTCATAAAAAATGATTTCTGGGGAAGTGAAGGTGATTCTATGAATCTCACCAACATTGTTCAAAATCTAATGACGAAAATATTGTTTGAGCTATGTGCAGGCATCAAGAGATGGCCAAGAAATAAATGTCGTATGGCCTACAACTGTAATTATAAATATATCTCTTGACCTTCGCAAGTGATGGAAGGAGAAATAATATCTTCAAAGAATGATGAGGAAATGTAGATTAAATCATCTCTAAGCTGGTTTCTCTCCATCATCCACATATAGTTTCTGAACTGACTGTCTTCATCATCACGCGTAAATATTTATTTCAATTCAATCGTTGCTAAGAGTATTCAATACAATTGATTTTATTTCTTGACCAAATATGACATGTCCTCCTCATGCGCTTCTACTTGGCTCTCAATCGATTGCCACCTTCAACCTGATACATTTTTCGCACGATAGGATTGCAAGTGGACTCCAGCTCTTTCAATTTGTTATCAAACTCTTCTTTCTCTGCCAATGGGTTCCCATCTATCCATTTGATGATTGCATCGATTGCGTCCTCAAATGACTACCAACGACATACAGGCTTCTGGTCGAGACTGTGGCTGTCGGCAGATTGAAGTGAGTCTTATCTAGAGGGAATTCTACATACGTTCACAGTCTATATGCCACACACACAAGCAGTATTCACACTTTCTTTATGCACACACAAGCCATCTTTAATTTCATGGGTTTTTGCAGGTTTCTCTGACTCACATTTATTTGCAGGTTCGAACCATCTCCATCCACTGCTGCTATCACACAGACCGAATAGAGAATGACAACGATGCCATATGTTGAAAGCTAGGCTTTCACATCACATTCAAGCATGTAGTAAACGCTCATACACAGCCATCAAAGACAAGTATTGGGAATGGATGTCCAATCCGACTTTGTATTATCTTTGATTACTATTTATACATTATGAGAGAGGTAGGAGCGATTATACCCGCTCCAACTACTCATTTGTCAAGTTACATTTATCCTTTAAATTATATTATTATATAAACATGATGACATTTAGGAGGGAAAGTGGCCCCCTCTACAGTAACTAGCTTGTTGGTCTCTTAAGGTACTTAGTAGACCTGTTGTATTTTATCCTTATTACTAAGGAAATGTTAGAGTACCTTTGAGGTACATTAGAATAGGTTCTTTGTTTTATTTTGATACGTAGTAGACCTATTATATAGCTTGGGATTAGCTATGTGTATTACAGTTAGTACTACATAAGCTAAGTGTATTGCGACTAGTACTATAGAAGCAAGGTGTATGTCAGTGAGTACTACATAAGCAAAGTGTATTGCAAATAGTAATACCTATCGAGGAGTAGTGTAGATTTGGAATATGCCTACTAGGATGAAATAATTGAGCCTATAATTATTAGGTGTTATAGTCAAGCTTTCCAAAAACTCGGTGCTTCATGTTTAGTTGAAACACATTTAGATGAAGAATCACTTCATCGGAGTCATGGTCCTGTAAGATAAAAATTTAGTGCATTGATATTGAAGAGAATATTGCAAGAATATAGATGTGTTAACATAGCCTCTATCTATAATGAAGTACAAGTAATTATGAGACAAGCTAGGTATGGCAGAAAATGTCTAGATGGAAGAAAATGTCTTGTATGGTAGAAAATGACTGGTATGGCAAAGAATGCCTGAAATAACAGAGAATGCCTCCCTTGTTGAGAGGGAGTGATATGAAATTTCATGATATTTTTAACCATAAATTTGCATGTGAAATTTCATGTAAAAATACTCATAAATATGCTTAAAATATGATTTTTTAATGTTTAAAATCAATCACATAAGAAAATAAAAATAAGATATGCAAACCAGAAAATGAAGACAACAACTGATAATGGAGTTCACCCCTCCTAGGCTACATCTCCGGGCCACTTCCAATGGGAAGGCAGATCTATTAAGTCTTCAAATCTTACAAAATTAGTGTTCTTGAAACACCTATGTTTTTTGTCAGTCAGAAACAAAAATAAACAACACCACTGAACTCCTTGTGAAATTCTGAGAAAAATGAGTATAAAGTTGACTATATGTGCTTGAGGCCTCCTCTGGCATGCAAAACAAGACAATATGCCTGCAAATAAGACAAAATAGTACAGCCTATATAGATTCTGCATTGGCATCTATATCCTTTAATGGTCTGAGAGCCTCGGTATCTCTTCATGTACCCTATCTCGAACTCTATGTAATCTGCGCACTATTTTTCCAACTCTGAACTCCCACCGTGGATTGGCATTTTCGTGGTTCCTTTATAGGGTTTTCAACACTAAAACTTATAAGGATTTCATGTTGCTCACCAAGAAATTGTGGGGTGGTGCCCCAATGGTAAGACATAGAGTTATTTTGGGAGAAGTCCCGCAGTAAAACCCGCAGGCCTCTGGAAAATATTTCCATTAACATGTTAATACATATGGTTGGTATGGTTATAATGTGGCACGTTTACATTTACATGTTATGATTATTAGATTTTTAACATTAAGCTAGCATTATTAGGATCTTTTAATTGAGAGAATAACAAGCACAGTAATCCAACATAAGAGACAATGAACATAGTGTTTTTCCTCAGGGAAACCATAAACAGAGAAAACCCCGCAACTTCCTCAAAGATAGAATCAGCACCAAATAGAAAATCCCAAAATAGTAAGATGATATCCCGACAGCAGTAACCTCTTTCTTCCTAGCCCCAATGTCTTCTTCTTCCTCAGCTATGCGCTACAACTGAGTGTGAGTGAGTGTGTGTTAAATAGAGAGGTCACCTCTCTATTTATACTGATTCTCGACATGACTAAAACCCTACTAGGGCTGACTTCACTAGGTGAGTCTAATAACCTTAGTGCCCCATAACTGCGGGGAATTTAACCCTTAGTCAATAGGATGGTTACCCATAATGACTTAAAATGACTTGTTTACATTATAGATCCTCCCGATTGAAACATCGGGGCATGACATCATGACTCAATTACATTACAGACACATCCCGGCATAAACATCGGGGTACAAGACATAAGATACATAGGTGAATACATTCTAAAGTTACAAATACATCAACACTCCCTCTTAACTAGGAATGTATTCTTTTGACACAATTTTCAGCACTGGTCTTCTTCTCTGTATCGACTGGTTCATCTCGTTATCTTCATCTTCAAGTCTTCTTAGTATTCAAGTATTCTTCTTCGTCTTCGAGTCTTCAAGTCTTCAAGTCATCTTCTTCTTCAAGTCTTCTTCATCACGGAATCTGCATCATCATGACTACTGGATCATCATTGCTAGATCATCATCACATCTAGATCATCACTTGATCTGGATCGTCATCAAGTCTGGATCATCATCACATCTGGATCATCACTTGATCTGGATCATCATCAAGTTTGGATCATCATCACATGTTATTTTAGAATGGTGCTATATCGATTCTTCTCATCACAGGAAGTTCTACAGAGTCAGCCCTATAGGCCTACCCTTCATGTAGGTCTTCATCAGCGCTTATATCTGACACTTGAGTCATAATGGCCCACCCATCTCTTACATCTAACCTCATCTTATTAGAAAGGCACGCCCAGCACTCACATCTCACCTCATCTTGTCAGAAAGGCCCAGTAGTCACATCTGACCATGTGTAAACACATCGCTCCAGAATGGCTCAGTACTTATATCCGACCTCATCCTGTCAGAAAGGCTCTTCACTTACATTTGACCATGTGTAAACACATCACATTAAAAGGGCTCTCAGTCCCAGACTGACGATTCCTGGTAACTGACCAAGCGCCTCCATTCTCCTAGAGAATGGCAGTTGCCCTTACATATAACCTACTCATCAGAATGGCTAGCACTCACATCTGACATGGGAGGAACCTAATCCTTTAACCATGACAGAATGGCTCATCCCTTGCATCTGATCAAGTGGGAACACATCCCTCTATCACATCAGAATGGCTCTCGGTCCTATAATGAGTTTTCCTGGTAACTGACCAAGCACCTCCATTCCAAGAATGGAAATCGCCCTTATATCTGATCATGTAGGAACCAATATTACAGTCATATCAGAATGGCTCGACACTCATATCTGACATGGAAGGAACCTAAATCCTCTCACCGTGACAGAATAGCTCAGCCCTTACATCTGACCATGGAAGGAACTTAATCCTCCCCCATGTCAGAATGGCTCATGGACTCATCACTTCTCTTTGGAGGGAACCTCAATCTGGAGAACACCAAGATTCTCCTTGAAGTACTCAAACTTCACCCTAGCCAATGGCTTCATCAACACATCAGCTATCTGATAATCCATTGCAACATATTGGAGCTTCACTACTCCCCTCTGCACCATATCCCTAATATAGTGATACTTAATCTCGATATGCTTCTACTTGTCATGGAACACCGGGTTCTTTGACAACTTCACACAACTTTGGTTGTCATAATATATACAAGTAGCATCCAATTGGAGATCAAATAAATCAGACAGTAGCTTCCTTAGCCATACTACCTCACAACTAGTTAAACAAGCTGCAACATACTCTACTTCAGTTGTACTCAGTGCCACACAGGATTGCTTCCTACTAAAATAAGAGATCACACCTGATACCATACTGAAGCAACACCCTAAATTGCTCTTCCTATCGATGGCACTGCCTGCCCAATATGAATCAACATAACCCTCCAGGTTAATATTCTGATTCAATTCATACTTGAGCCCATAATCAACTGTACCCATCAGGTACCTCAAAATATGCTTTGCAGCAATCAAGTGATTATTTCTCGGATCTATCAAGAACTGGCTCAAGGTGTTCACAGCAAAGCAAATGTCTGGTCTCGTGTTCGTCAGGTGCATCAAGGACCTAATCATCTGATGATACATCATAGCATCAACCGACTCTGATGAAGCATCTCTCAATAGCTTCAGGTTTGATTCCATAGGTGTGGCCATAGCCTTCTAGTCCATCATCCCAAACCTATTTATGATCTCTACTACATAATTCCCTTGTCTGAGGGAGATTCCATCTGTATTCTGCCACACGTCCATGCCTAAAAAATAATGCATCATACCTAAGTCCTTCATTTCGAATTCAACAGCAAGCTTTCTCTTCGTATCAGCAACCAACCCATCCATACCTATTACAAACAGATCATCTACATATAGTAGAAGCATCACTGGGTTGCCATCTTCAACCTTGTAGTAAAGGTTGGAATCTTCTTTACTCTTGGTAAATCCCAAACTGGATAGAATGTTGTCAATTCTGTCGTACCATGTCCTGGGTGCCTGTTTCAAACTGTATAGGGCTTTCTTCAATCTGCACACATGAGACTCCCTCTCATGTGTCTCAAAACTGAGTGGTTGTTCTACATACACTTTCTCTTCCACTACACCATTCAAGAAAGTAGTCTTGACATCCATTTGGTGTATCTTCCATTTCATTACTGCAGCCAAGGAAAGTACTGATCTGATGGAAGTGTATCTGGCTATAGGTGCAAAGGTTTCTTCATAATCTATTCCTTCTTTCTGGGAGAAACCACGAGCCACAAATATTGCCTTATATTTGTCAATGCTACCGTCTGCAGCATTCTTGATCTTGTAGATCCATTTGGAAGTTACAACTGACTTCCCTTCTAGTCTTGGGACAACATCCCAAACATCATTCTTCGTGATCGATTGATACTCTTCGATCATAGCATCCTTCCATTCTTTTCATTCTGTCGCTTCTTCATAATTGGAAGGTTCTTTATCGATGAAATCACATAGTAATGCTACATACCCAGAGCAGGATCTGGTCCTCTTTCTTTCTCTGTGATTCTCTTCTAGAGCCCCATATATTTTTGCACCTTGGATAATTTCACATACCCAAGCAGGTTTCCTCTTATGAGGATTCTTCTCCAGAGGTGGATCTACAGGTCTTTGTGGTTCTTCAAATTCTCAATCTTCTCCTTGAGTTTCTTCATTCATGGTTGTATCATGAATTATGGGTGCTTCTTCTTCTTCAGGTTCTTCAGCAGGTTTCTTTCTGGATTTGTTGTAATTTGTGTCTTGATCAAATGTCACATCCCTACTGATGTCAATATTCTTGTATCCTAGGAAATAGATTCTGTAATCCTTCGAGCTTTCATACTATCCCACAAATATACCCTTCTTTCCTAAAGGATCTAATTTTGTCCTCTTCTCTTTCAGAATGTGTATGTACACAAGACAACCAAATTTTCTGATATGGCCGACTTCTGGCTTGCCGAAGAAGACTTCTTCAGGAGTCTTGTTATCTAGTACTCTATGTGGAGTACAGTTCTGTACATACACCGCTGCTCTAGCAGCTTCTTCCCAAAGATGCATAGGAAGATCTTGATCATGAAGCATAGCTCTTGCAGCTTCCATTATAGTTCTGTTCTTCCATTCTACAATCCCATTCTGTTGTGGATTATAAGGAGTGGACAACTCCCTCTTAATCCCTGAGTCTTTGCATAACTCTTTGAATTCATTTGACGTGAATTCTCCTCCATTATCTGATTGAAAGGTCTTAATCTTCTTTTCAGTGTGATTCTCGATCAAGGCTTTGAATTCCTTGAATTTGATGAATACTTCATCTTTGTTCTTCATGAAGTAGATCCATGTCTTCCTAGAAAAGTCATCAATTAAAGAAACATAGTATACATACCCGCTTAGTGAACTTGATGACATTGGACCACATACATCAGAGTGGATGATTTCCAAGATTCCTTTTTCTTTGCTCTCACTCCTTGGAAATGTCTTCTTTGTGTTCTTTCCTTTCGCACATCCTTTGCAGACCCCATCATGTTTTGCTTGTATTTCTGGAAGACCTTCAACATATTTGCTTGCAAGAGGTAGTGCTCTGTAATGCACATGTGCAAGCCTTCTCTGCCAAAGTTCATTTGGCTCTATTGTGTCATGGACCAAGGCTTGTTCTAGATGGCCCTTCAATTTGTACAAACCTCCTTCTTGTTCCCCAATCACTATTTCATCATCAATAGTCTTTCATTTTGGCCACATGATGACTTGAACATCTGTGAATGAAACCCTCATTCCTTTTGCATCTAATGTAGATATGGAGAGAAGGTTATTCTTGAGTCCTGGTACAAACAATACTTCCTTCATTGTCATAGACTTTCCAGAGTCTAGCTTATAGGAGGATTCCCCACTACCTTTTATTGGATACTGGTAGTCATCTCCTAGTTTCACCTTGTGAGGTGATTCATGTTTTGAAAGTTTCACAAAGGATTCCTTGAATCTAGTCATGTGCTTGGAAGCACCACTATCTATAAGCCAATCATTGCTTCTATGAGTAATGTTTCCCATGAGGGCGGAAATCAAAACACATTCTTCCTCGCTTGAAGAATCTTCACTTTCATATTTGGTTCTCTTTGATGAAGGTTCATCATCCTCTGCAGCATGAGCATGATGTCTTCTCTTGTTTCCCTTCTTCTTGTGAGAGCTACTTCTGTTCTTAGGACAATCTCTAGCAAAGTGTCCTCTCTCATCACATGTATAGAAAATAAACTTAGACTTATCTCTAAGGCTTTCTGAACTTATTCCTTTGATTAGAATACTTACTTCTATGATGGCTGGATCTGGGTTTCTTGGATTGTACTGTGAGATCCTAATCTTCACTTCCCATCTTCTCTTCTCAAGCTGCTATCTGAGCTTCTTCTTGAGAACATACTTCCCACAGTCTACTCAACTTGACTAACTTCTTCCTGGCACAGATCCCTTGAATGAAGGAGTCCCATGTCCTAGGGGGACCATTCAAGGTGGTCATCACAATCTCTGCATTCTCCACTTCTTCATCTACTACTTCCAATTGTTCGATGATATGAGAAACCATTGTGAACTAAGACTGGATGGTTTCTGCATTCTAGATCTTCACATTCTTCAATTGGTTCCTCAAGGTCATCTACCGGTTTATGTTCTTTCCTTCAAACAATTTGGTTAGGGCATCAAACATAGCTTTAGGTGTCTTGAGGGAGGACATCTGTGGTATAAGGTTATCCTTGATAGAATAAGCAATGATCCTCTTTGCCATAACCAACTTTTTCTTATGTAAGGCCTTAGCCTTATCTCCCTCTGGAACTGGAACCTCCTCATTGATGTAGGAGTCCTACTCATTCTCTTCCAAAACCAAGGAGATCCTATACTTCCAGGATCGAAATTTATCAGCTCCCTCAATATTTTAATCAAGCTTGGTATGATGAGACATCTTAACTGAGAACCTCAAATAGAAATACAAAATATTTAGATCTTACCAGGTTAAGATGTCGGATCTGTATTTGGAGCTGAAATCCTATAGTGTTGGTTTAGGAGCAGATTAGGGTTTTGCTTTTCCAGAGTTTTGTCCAACCAAATGCTTTGAAATTGATCGCTAACTTCGATTTTGGGGAAGAGATCAATCCAGGCCTGGGCTCACTGAAAATTTCCTCTTCTGTGAAAATCCCTAATTTCTGGCAGCAATGTCGGGTCCAAAACTGAAAAACCTCAGAATTGGATTCTGCTTCGATAGAAAGATGCGCCCTAACGAGGAGAGTTAATCCAACCTTCTTTTGCTGAAAATCTGTGGAGGAATATCGACAAATTAGGAAGCCCTAGTTCCCGCAGCTGCACAGTGTCTTCTTCTCAGGTTAGCTCTGATACCATGTTAGATTTTTAACATTAAGCTAGCATTATTAGGATCTTTTAACTGAGATAATAACAAGCACGGCAATCAAACACAAGAGACAATGAACACAGTGTTTTTCCTTGGGGAAACATAAATGGAGAAAACCCTGCAACTTCATCAGATATAGAATCAGCACCAAATAGAAAAGCCCAAAATAGTAAGATGATCTCCCGACAGCAGTAACCTCTTTCTTCCTAGCCCCGGTGTCTTCTTCTTCCTCAGTTATGCGCTACAAATGAGTGTGAGTGAGTGTGTGTTAAATAGAGAGGTCTCCTCTTTATTTATACGGATTCCTGCCATGACTAAAACCCTACTAGGGCCGACTTCACTAGGTGAGTTTAATAACCCTAGAGCCCCAAAACTGCGGGGACCTTAACCCTTAGACAATAGGAGGGTTACCCACAATGACTTGACATGAATTGTTTACATTATAGATCCTCTCGATTGGAACATCGGGGCATCACATCATGACTCAATTACATTATAGACATATCCTGAAATAAACATCACGGTACAAGACATAAGATACATAGGTGAATACATTCCAAAGTTACAAATACATCAACAATGATATGGTTGATATGGTTATCAAATGGTTCAGTGGTATGGATCCATGTTGATTGTCATGATTAGGCTCCACCACGTTGAATGTGATCTGGCTCCACCATGTTGATATGGATAGGGTTCCACCTCTTGGTTTACCATATGGTTTAAAACATATAACTTGGTGCTATACAATATAAATTCAAATGGGGCCTCGGTGTTGGCATGGGGTCGAGGGTTATACCCTTGGCCCCTCCCCATTTTACAATATTAAACCTTTCAACCATATAAAATATTAACTTATAAACCATATTTCTTTTACCACTTTTAATTATTTTTAACCATTCCCATCGAGACTTCAACTACTGACAACTTCTTCATCCGAAGGTTGTTTTGCACTAAACAAACATTGACGGAAAGCTAACGATAAGCTCTTTACCCTGGTAAGATTTATTTCTTTCTTTTAAGACTTTAACTTTGATCAACAATGAAATATCCTCTTGGATCAGGGAGTGTTGACTATACAACATTAGGATTCATTCTCTAGACTTGTGAGTTATGTCAAGTTGATACTTGTGAGTTATATTAAGTCCTATATATATCCTCATATGATTGAGTTGGTGGTGTTGTATTGTAAAGTCTTGTGAGTGATATCAATATTGTGGAATTGTGAGTTATATCAAGTTAGTACTTGTGAGTTATATCAAGTCAAGTATTCTCATAAACGATACCCTATTATATGGACCTTCAGTTATGGAGATGGGATTGTGAGTTATATCAAGTTGAACTTGTGAGTAATATCAACTTATGATTCTCATTGGTCATCGAGAGAGTGCATACCCATGGGGTGAACATCCAGTTATGGACGTGGATTCTTTGCATAGTAAAGCATAAATGTTATGTGATATATTACTCACCATATAGGTCATTTGAGAGGGCTAAGGATACTAATTATCCTATAGAGACTAATCACCTCTAGAGTGAATTACTTTAGCATTAGACTATATAATACGCCAAAAATATAAAATACCATATCATATGACAATTATTCTGAGTATAATATGATATGATAGATTATTAATGTTAACACATAAATACCATGAAGTAAGATAAATAGATGGGGAAATAAAGAGATAATGAGAAAATTCATTTGAATTGCCTAAGGAATTCTAAGTGAAACTCAAGATTGTAATCTTCAGTTAAAGACACAATATGTGCTTAAGTTGTAATAGCTTCAGTTATAAAATCTTCAATAAATAAGGAAACTAACAAAAGTCCATGCAAAATTTAATAATAGTAAATAAAATGTTTTTCATGGACCACACTTAAGTTAAAGCACCATGACGCTTAAGTTAGCCTCCTAAATGATCATGCATTTAGTTAAAGTTTGAGTTCACTTCAAAGAAAGTTAACTATCAATTAAAGTTAATTATGTAAGGTATCGTGCATATCTTGTGCATGATGAGAAATCCAATGATCTGACTTGGCATCCTTGAAGGAAAATTCGAAATTGAGGTGCATGTGTGCACTAGTGTCAGGAAACCATTCTCCCTATTTTGCATGGCTAAGGTTTTGGCTTGTTATTAATGTCTCGAGCACATGGAAAGTTCAACATAGTTGTTACAGAGTGTCTCTATTCTCTATTGCTTTGTATTCTCTCTTATCGGGCAATTTGTTGTTCTAAAAATCATTATCTGCAATCTATCTATTATACTCTAGAGAATTGCTGGGGTTTTTTATCCTCTCTGTTTTGAGGATTTTCCCCATGGTACATCTTGTCTTTTGTGGATGATTTGTTTACAATATTCATATGTTTAGTGATTGATTGATAAAAGTTTTAAAGCTCAAAGATATTCATTATTGCTCAAAATATTAACAAAATAAACAAAGGATGAGGAATTGGTATTAAATAATGTTGTAGAAATCCTTCCATACAATGAAAAGAGAAAGCAATTTTAAGATTTAAGGTCCTTGAAAGAAAGGATGTAAACTTAATTTCCGCTTAATTTACAAAAACCACATACAAGAACAATATTTTTATTTATATCATAGAAAATTACCTTTAAAATTCTTTTGTAAAACATTTCTTGGGAAAAAAGTATAATAAGAAATAAGTAATAAGAAGGCAATTTGTAGTAATAATTTTAGGACATAATTAGCATGTTATATTCATTTCATATTATCGTTTATTAATTTATTTACTCTCTTGAAAAAAAATATTTTTTCAAGAAAAATCAAAGCAACGTCAATGGAACATTGTAATAATAATAATAATAAAACATTTGTAAGAATTTCTTAAAAAAAATCAATAAAATAGATACAAATGATTGATATAAGCCAAACTCCAACCTAACACGATAATATTTTTTTATTAAAAACTTGTTAACACAAAATAAATAAAAAACTAATCTTTGAACTATGAATTATTATGATTTTGTAGGAGAGAACTCAAACAAGAATGCATACAACACAAAATAAATAAATAAACTAATCTTTAGGCATTGCATTGTTATGATTTTGTATGAGAGAGCTCAAACAAGAATGCATACAACACATGATACTAAGCAGATTGGAAGGTAGAGGAGGTTTGTTGGAAATATATAAAAGCCACATGCCTTTTTTTTAAACCAATGTACATAATATGTTTGTCTTCTTTTCGCATTATAATTTCCATGCATGAGCTTTGAAGGAGATAATATAAGCACATTGGAATAGATAAAATTTGTGACCATGCATGAGTGTTGAAGGAGACAATCTAACCCTAACCATATTGGAAATGATAAAATTTGTGAGCATGCATGAGTTTTATAATTTCCATGCATGAGCTTTGAAGGAGATAATATAAGCACATTGGAATAGATAAAATTTGTGACCATGCATGAGTGTTGAAGGAGACAATCTAACCATATTGGAAATGATAAAATTTGTGAGCATGCATGAGTTTTGAAGGAGACAATATAACCATATTGAAATTGATAAAATTTGTGACTATGTGTTAGGTTAGGTTACCAAGATATCATCACTCAATGTGTAAATGTTTATTATTATTTTGCAACTACTATTCCATTCCATTGATATAACGAGTAACTTGTAATTACATTTAATTGATGTTTTGCCTAGGAGCACAAATTAAAGTATAATGTGACACTTCAAATTCAATGTTGAGTATGCTAGTAGAGACAGAGTTCCACAATCGATAAATAATAAATTGACCTCAAAATTATCTGCCTACCAGCAAAATGAATGAAAGTTAATACATCTATACGAGAAGAAGTTCAAACAATGGTTCTTAGTGACACTAGTATGCGAACAATATCGCTAAGCGGTGAAGAAATATACATTTATGAAAGCATTTCAAGTTGCATTAAATGAGATAGATTTAAGGGGATTTTAGGTACAGTTTAGTATAATTATTTGTTATATATTAAAAGTTTAAATGTGAACATTATATATTTCCTTTAAAATTATATTTTTATATTTTAGTCATTTTTTAAATAGGCAAACAATATCTCTAAGAAGTAAAGAAATACACATTTATGAAAGCATATTTTAGTAATTTTTTTTAATATGCAAACAATATCTCTACGAAGTAAAGAAATACACATTTATGAAAGCATTTCAAGTTGTAATAAATAAATAAGATGGATTTAAGGGGATTTTAAGTGTCTAGTGTAATTATTTATCATTTATCAAAGTTTAACTTGAAATATTTATATTTTTCTTAAAATTATATTATTGTATGTTTTAGTCATTTTCTTCTTTTGTATTTGATGGTTATTAAACTATTACAAAGAATACAAATGAAATAAAATCTTATCAATGTTTTTATTTATTATTTTATTTTGGACTTAAATACTTAATTGTTTCTAAAAATTGCATTATTGTACGTTTTAGTCATTTTCCTCTTTTGTATGTTGGGGTTATTAAACTGTTATGATGCTACAAATAAAATAAAATTCTGCCATGATTTCATGAATATTAGAATGACGATTAAGAACTACATATTACACATTCAAACTTTATAATTTTTAAAACAATCATTTTGTACTTGATCCACTAAATAAATCACTCTACCATAACTCGATGAGCTAGCTCAAGTGGTTGAGCTCTTTAAAATTCATGTCAAATGTCTTGGCATCAATTTTCCTTGGGCATATTACCTCTATTTTGTATCACATTCAATGTCCTCGTGGGTTTAGGTGTCATAATCAATATTCATAAATTTATGTTGGATACATCCATGAATGGGAGGAGTGCCTGAAATTTTCCCCATAAGGTGTTCCTTGGAAAAGTAAATAAATTACTCTACCTATTAAAATAGTGTTATGTTATCAAATACTAATGCTTTTACATCATTTTCATTGATGTCTTCATTAGGTCAGGTGTCATAATCAACATTGACAAATTTGCACTATGTACCATCCATTAATAGGGGGAGTACTGAAGAGTTTCCCCACAAAGCATTTCTTGGAGGAGTACCGAAGAGTTTCCCCACAAAGCATTTCTTGGAAAAGTAAATAAATTACTCTAACTAATAAACTAGTGTTTTGATATCAAATATCAATGTTTTATATTGTTTTCACACCATTGAATTACCAAATTACTGGCACAAATTCTTTATAATAGAAATCACATTGATGCACCACCCTACAATCTACATTGGCACTTCACCATGTACTACTAACATGATATGTAAACGAGGGACTTATAGGCCACTTGCTTCACCAACATGGATGCTATATTGCACAATTATTCCAGGTCTATGTTCTATGTCTTATATAGAGATCCATGTTCTTAAAAATGGCTACAAGGCCTCTATTCTTGAGGTAGCATGCACACACCAACCAACTACAATTCTAATAATAATTAGTACTTTGATTTATTTTCTCACTAGGCAGGCAGAGAAGATATGGATCTACTTCCATCGATCAATAAACATGGTCCATGAGAACTTTGGTTTACAATTGGTTCCAACATCTCTTGTTGGTATGTGCAAGTCTAAGTGAGTTCCAAATAAAGAGATAACCCAATGTGTGGTTTTCAATCCACAATGAATCTATTTTGCAAACTTTTTTTATTAGTGTGAATTTGAATTCCTATACTTGAGCTAATTACCAATGGATGTAAATAAAGTGGACTTCAACTCAATCTTTTAATAGAAAAATTATTCATGTATCTAATGTATTTACCCCAATGAGAGGAAATCCATACTCAATGCATTCTCATACAATGTTTTCACAAGAGGTATGATACATAAAAGGTATACAAACATTTCATGTAAAGTAGGATGTGTTGAATGAAGCTTACACCTAAAATTAGCATGCAATTCATATTTCCTTCCCAAAGTTTATGAGTTATAATATAATTCCCATTCACATTAAATCCTATCCAATTAAACATAAGTGATATGCTCATACAATTCACGTTGCCTTCCTAAGATTTATGTGGTTATATCATCACTTACAGTCACCTTAAAGCCCATCCAATAAAGTATAAATGATATTCTAGGTCATGTTTATATCCATCTTAGAGAGGGAAGCATAATTAATAAAGATTTATTTGGTAACCATATTTTGGCATAGAATGACAGCCAAAGGGGATGAAAAATTTCTTACCCAACACCCGATATTTATACTCAACCCCCTTCAATTTAAACACAAATTAAGCGACACATATTTGAAGTGGTAGATAAATAAGATACCTATATGAAATGGTTTAGAATGCAAGGCATTTAAAGAATGATTTGTGTTTACAATGAATGGTTGGCTACCAATTAACTCATGCTACTAATTAACAAATGAGAAGAATGTGTTACAATTGAGAGTAAAATGAATAATTCCACACTAATAAAATTCCAAGGAAACAATTAAAAATTATTTATTCCTCTTTTCTAGCCTATGGATGGCTCAACACACTCATATTTTTGTCCAATGTCTAGAAACCATCGGCCAACCTAGCATTTTATAATTTCTTAAGGAATAGACAAAACATACTAGCCTTTGTATGACATGTATGACCTCCAAGCACATGGAAATCATAACATGCAACTATCATAAGACTTTTTTAGTTGTGCATGGGCTAAGTTTGAAGCCAAGGAGAGCATATGGTATCCAAAATGCCAGTAACTTGAGCATGGACTCGTTAAAAAATCAACTAACTATGAGAATTGATTCACAGCTCGATCTAGGAGCTAAGGAAACTCTCACAATTCGATATTGTTCACAAAATATGCAGAAAAATAGTCGAAAGAATGAAAATTACATACACACATGAGGTCAATAATAGATATTATTATGACTGACCAATATGTAACAATGTATGGATCATGTATATAGTACAAGAGGGAAAAATTGTGAGGCCTTGGAGGCCATCTGGATGCATACAAGTGTCAGCTCAAGATTTGACCCTCAAACCCCCCTAGGTGGACCAATGAGCTTCCTAATCATCTAAAACGGTCACGAATTCATATGTGAACGTGGGTAAGGCATACTGGAATATAAATGGAGGTATGACAGGCGTGGATGAGCACATGGGTGAGTGGGAGTGGCTCAAGAAGGTAATAAATTCCCAAGGAAGGCCAAAAACCACCTAAAACATGTAGTAGCACCTCAAGTCAAACAAAATACCTAAAATTGGGGATGGGGAGCGCATGCTGGTTGAATTTAATCAATATGGATGCTTGGGTTTTCATAATGATCAACCTGGAGCGCCTCAACTGTGCATAATGATCGACCAGGAGCACCTCAACTAAGAGTAAATGACCAATTTCCCTAAGTCTAAACCATAGAATCACTGCATGGATGCAAATGAAATGCACCTAAGGTATATGACCATGGTACTAAGGTGGATTATGCTCTAACACCCCCCCTTAAGCCTTGAATAGTACAACTTATCCAAAATATCATGGAGGCCTTAGCAACAAAGGCTCAAGTCACCTCATACAACAGAAAATTTTATCTGTCCATAAAAACAAGGTAAGGAGGAAAACCACATGGAAACAAAACCTCCCCTAAAAAATGGATATGGAGCCAAAAATATGAAATTGAATGGTATCCATCACCATGTATTGCCCAATCCAAGAAGGGATCTCAGATAGGTGAAGGTCTTCTCTGTGAAGCATTTGGTGAAAAGGTTAGCAGTTTTCTATGCAAATGGGAAATACTGCAAGGTTATCACTTGATCATGCACCAAGTTCTAGATGTAGTGCATGTGTATCTCAATGTGTTTTGTCCTATATCTCTGCAATGGATCAGTGTAAATATTGATTGCACTTTGATTGTCACACTAAATGGTTGTGGATGAATCAAATGCAACTCCAAGTTCCCAAAGAATACCTTGCAACCACACACATTGCGTAGCTTCGTTCACTGCTCCTCTGTACTCAGCCTCAGCTGAATATAAGGAGATGGTGTGTTCTCTCTTTCTTGGCCAGCATATGGGACCATGTGAAAGCATGAAGACATAACCTGAAGTGGATTTCCTGTCAATGGGATTTACATCCCAATCAAAATCAGTAAATCCAACTAGTTCTAGTGGAGAACCACCAGCATAGTGTACCCCGAAGTGTCTAGTTCCTTGTACATAGTGAAGGATCCTCCTGGATGCCTTCCAATGGATCTCATGATGCTTTTGCATATACCTTGATGCAACACCTATATCATATGCCAAATCTATTTGATTATTTGTAAGATACAACAAACTCCCGACTAGTTGTCTATATAATGAGTTGTCCACCAATGGAGACTCGCCAAACTCACCTAGTTTGATACTAGAAAGGAATGATAACTTGGATGCCTTACATTCAACCATTTTAAACTTCAATAACAATTCTGCAACATACATTTGTTGGCTGACCTTGATCCCTTGTTCATATTTCTCAATTTCCAAACCAAGAAATTGCTTCAACAATCCAAGATCAGTCATGGAAAACTCACTGTGCAATGAAGACTTGGTTGACCCAATTTATTTGTTGAAACTACCTATAATCAAAATATAATCAAAATAGAGTATAATTACCTACAATAAATCACCAATATGCTGCAAATAAACATTAGGATAATACCTCCAAAGCCAAGTGAAAGTAGAAAATTGTCCATCTTGGCATACCAAGCACTGGGGGCTTGCTTGAGGCCATAGAGTGACTTCTTTAACCTCCATACAAGTGAAGGATCCTCAATGAAACCTTCAGGTTTCTGTATATATATTTTCTCTTAAATTTCACCATGAATAAATTCAGTCTTCACATCCATGTGGTGAACCTCCCAACGCTTAGATGCAACAATGGCCAAAACTAGCCTGATAGAGTCCATCTTTGCAACTGATGCAAATGTATCTGTATAGTCCACTCCTTGGACTTGAGAAAAGACCTTGGAAACCAAACTAGACTTATACTTTATACCATACCCATAATCAGAAATTTTTTCCTATAGACCCATTTGTATTGCACTAGCTTCCTCTTGGAGGGAAAGGGAACCAATTCCCAAGTCTCATTTTCCTGTAATGAGTTGAACTCTTCTTACATGGTTTTTTTCCATATTGGGTCAAGTGATGATTCCTAATATGATTGAGGATCATATAAAACCATCATGAAGCATTGCTAAAAAATAACCACTTCACCTTAATAGAAAGCAGTGTGAAATTGTGATCTAGTCTTTCTAGGATCTAGTGGATTTCTAGCTAAATCCCCAATTGCTTCAATGGTTTTCTCAACCCATTTGGGTCGAATGGGAGAGACATGACCTTCATCATCATCTTCAGTAATATCAGAATAATAAATATCAGAAATATTAGAAAGATATTCATCACCTACACCATCTTGGAGTGGAGGATGTGAGCATTCCCCCTATGCTAGTTCGAGCTCTAGCATGAGCTCCTCTTCGAATTGTACACTTTTTTATATAAATTTATTCTGAGACGAGGGATCAAAGATATTGTATCCCTTTACATATTCAGCATATCCAACCATGATTCACTCCTTTATTTGAGGTTGCAATTCCTTTCTCTTCTCTGGAGGAATCCTAGCCCAAGCCTTTAAGCCAAAAACCTTGAAATGAGAAATATTTGGCTTGTGACCAAACAAAGCCTCATATGGTGTTTTTCCATCCACTAATTTGTGAGGATATGTTTTTTGGATGTATGCATCACAATTGATGGCTTCATCCTATATCTTAGGATTAAAATCCTTTGCTTCAATAATACAGGTTGCCATCTCCTTGAGAGCCCTGTTCTTGTGCTCTGCCACACCATTGTGTTGTGGTATGTGTTATCCACCTGAATGGCACCTCTCCGTCTGAGTGCTGACATTCGCTATGTTGGCACACAAAAGGACATTTATGGATTGAGGGTTTCCCAAAACACTATAGATGGGCTTATTAAGAACTACATTTATCATCCATCCAGTTGGTTATTTTTACCTTTTAAATATGTCAAGTCCTGTACGCGACTCTTCTTATATGCAACTCGCATGTTGTACGTGAGTGTCGGTTATTGCATCTCACGTACATATTTGTACGCGGGTTACCCTTAGAGAAACTCGCGTGTCATACGCAAGTTTCCATTATTGATACCTGCATACACCTTCCTTTGACAATTAAAATAAAAACTCGTGATTACTTGAGATTAGTTAAGCACTTAACCTTAATCACCTTAACTGACTCAACCTCCTCAACCTTTGAAACTGCCTTATTTCACCAAGTATAAATACAGGCCTTGGGGAGGGTGTTAATCACATACATTTGGAGAGCAAAGTTATGCTGGTGGAGTCTATGTAGAAGTCTTTGGAGCAGTGGAACTCAGAATCCTTTGGTTGCAGAGGAGTCCTTGTCTCAGGAGTTGGGTTGTAATCTGAACTCTTTCATTATTGTTAATAAAGAGAATCCTTCTTCCATATGTGTCTTGAATGTCTCTCATATATTATGGTTTGATAAATATTTATGTTTCAGCACTCTGTATATGATTTATCTAACCTGTTTATATATATGTATCATCTTGTATTTGGAGGATTGACTTTTGACAGGTGAAGGAGAAGCATCCCTGAAGGCTTTGGAGGAGAAGCAGAGCGGAAGAGGACAAGCTAGGATCAACTGTCGTGTATCGGGTGAGTCTTTTCTATCCTCCTATTTCCTTTACTGCACTCTAGAGTCAATTGCCTGCAAGTTTCATGAGTATGTTGGTAACCCCAGAGGCTTCGGTTATAAGGTGTTTATTCCTATACAACAGAACTGGCGACTCCGCTGGGGAGCCCAGACTGCTGTAGGTTGTTTCTGTCACCCCTGACCAGTCTTTGCTTTGAAGTTTGTGTGTGGTCTTTTATCCTGGTTCATACTTATCGCAGTGTTTGAAAGTCTTGTGGATTTTTCTTTTTTTTTGAGAAAAATTTTGTACCTGTACGCGGGTTGCTCTTCTGCACAATCACGTACAGAGGTTTGCATACGCGGGTTGCTCTCTTGGATAGTCAAGTTTCCCTTATACACAGTCAAGTACAATCCTGGAAATAGGTATTTTTTAGGATTGGGTTTGCTTTTCCCTCTCTTTATGTAATTCTTGTTTGTTAGTTGGCTTTATTTATGAATACTATGTTGTTTGTCTGAAGACCTTTGGTGACCACACTTTGTGCTTTTTCAAAAGCCCTTGGGTTTCTTTTGTTTGGATTGTCTTCTATTTGCATGTTGAAGTAGCTTGGCCTGTTGGGTTATAGGTTGAAGTGTCTATGTCCGGATCAGTGATCAGGGTCTTGGGCATTGTTTTTCCAGTCTATCTTTTGATGATGGTTGGTTTGTCACTTACCTTTATGAGTTTAGAGTGATGTTTTGTCATTGTGTGCTCCCCAGCTAGGGTTCCTAGTCTCCCTTTGTTAGTTGGTTCTTGGTTCTTTTAGCCTGTTTTACTTCAGTTTGTTTGTTTATACAGTTGGTTAGATCCAAGTATGCTCAAGTTTTGTGCATTTTATGTGCATGGTAGAGTTTGAGCAATTTTTAAAAAGTGAAAAGGAAAACATTGTTAAGCTTTTGCATTTACTTTTGCATAAGTAGTTTTCATTTCAGTTTTAAAATATAATCTCAAAAACTACAAAAAATATAGGCTTAGTTTCTTTTATCGTTTGCATTAGTTCATCAATATATATTTACAACAAAAAAAAATTTGCTTTAATAGTGGTAATTTGCTTTGAAAAATACACCTTTACTTTTATTTATTTCTTATCGAGTCAAAAACACCATAAGTACATCACTCCATTTCCTTTCGAGTAAGAAACAGCCCTTTAAAATGAACGCAATAATTAAAATTTACTAGCAATTTTTTGTTTTTAGGGGCCTTTCACCTACTAGCTTAGGCTAAGACTTGTAGGATAGGAAGTGTAAACTTCCCATAAGTTTTAAAATTCAGACGTAGTGGACCTTTCTTTAGGTAAATCCTTGACTTTATCGATTGTATCTAGGAATCTCCTCTCAAACGGGAGTCAAGCACGAGGCCGTTTGGAGGCATGGACTGAGGAGATAACCCTCCAATTCCTTGTCAAAACGTAAATCGAGACTTTTACACATCTGGTATTTTTTCCTAGACAGATTTTTGGGCTCAGCTACCCTGCCCATGCGTACGAGTCAGGCTTGCGACTGTCCCCCCAGACTGTTGGTATAGCTAAGGTAGCCTTTAGTCTCTTGACATTTAGGGTTCATACCTAGGTAAACCGTAAGGCTATTTCTGGTTCACCTTGAACGGGCTTCGAAGGTAACCCTTGTTGTAAGTGTAGGGGGTGGTTGGGTGATTCCTCCGCTTGTGCCTAAGAACCACTTCAAGGATGCCAAGTAATCGTTCATCAGCTTTCTTCAGGAAAGTACATCTTTCACCCTTGTTTAATTGTTTGAGGCTTTAGGATTTTTATAGTGTGTGCTCTATGGTTTTTCCTGTGTTTAGTTGGCCTTAGGGTGTGATTTGTCAAATTTTCAATCGTGGAGGACCAACCTATTAGAAGGTCAAGAAGGTTGAGAAACCTTCCTCCTCTCATCACATTGGAGCCTCTGCCTCCACCCCAAAGGTGGAGATTGGACACAGACAGTTCATTTGAATTGGTAGGGATAAGTGAAGTTCTAGGTGAACCAGAACTTATAACTAACCGTTTTGATCTTGATACAGTTGAGATAAAAGACTTGCATACTAACGAGTTTGGAAGGAATTTTAACACCCCTTTGACTGATTTAAATGATCATGTGATCGTTTAGGTTAGACCTTTTGATTCACCTGTGTTAGGTGTCCCTATGGGTAGGATTATGTCTTCTGTGGAAGAAAGTCCTTTTGTGTTCACCTCAGCTGTTCCGGTTGAAGGGGTACTACCTCCCCCTATAAGTGCCCCTAGATCTAGTATACCTTCTACACCTTTGACTCCAGTGAGCCGGGTGGTTCAAACACTGGTTCACTCAAACCTAGCAGGTACTTCTGGTGACATGGTTACTGGGATCCCCAGTATACCTACTATTCCTTCTTCCTTTCCATATACTACCCAGAGCGGTTCGGTAGGATCCTTGGCATTTTTCCAAGGATTCCCTTGGAATGGGGGGCACATTCCCCCATCCTCTCCATACATAGGCCCATAACCTTCCTATGTAGGAGTGCAGTTTGGGAACCATACTTCTTATGGGAAAAATTTCCAAACTCCAATTTCGGTTCTGTTTACGAGCTCTCCCTTTTCGTTGTTTAGCGAAGGGATACCGGCTCCTGTCTTTCAGACCCTTGTTTCTATGGGGACGGCCCGAACTTCTTATACTACACCTCCCACACACAATACTATGGCTTACGGATGGAATCTGTTTCAAATTAATATACCCACTTCGCAACCGGTGGTAGGGGGTAACCCCACTTTTACCCATGGGCATTTGGGGGCAGGTCCCTCTAATCCCCAGGCTGGCACATTTACTACCCCGGTTTGACCCAAACTTCCATTCCTGGCAACTTTAAACTTGCCAGATTTGTCAAAATTGATGAATGACCCGGTGAGGCATGACCCCTTGTGGCCACCTGTTCCCACCAAATTGCCATCGAGCATCCCTAAGTTCGAAGGCAAAGTTGGTGAAGATCCTAGGGCTCATGCCAGCACATTCCATTTATGGTGTTCTTCGAATTCACTGCATGAAGATTCAGTTAGGTTGAGGCGGCAAAATGGTATATTGAATTGCCTTCTACTGTTTTCAGTAGTTTCTGGGACTTGGCTAGTGCATTTCTTAGCCACTTTCAGCTGCCGGTCCGATATGATTTCAGAACGGACTTTTTGTCTACTTTTAGGCAGAACAAGGCTACCCACATCTCGGATCACATCCAGGAGTGGAGGAGGTGAAAGAGCCTTATAAAAGCCACTATTCCTCCTGATTTCCTTTTAGAGTGGTTCCTTAAATCCCTGTTGCCCTACATATCTAAGGACGTATCCACCTCAGGAGTGACGAATGAAGAAGAAGCCATTCTCAGGGCCCAGCAACTGGATTTGATTTATTCACAATCTGGGATCTTGTATGAGATTATCCCTGAGGCACCAAGGCCTACACATGATGCAGAGAAGCCTAAGCCTGGACCCCATGCCGATGGTGTGGTTGGGTCCGTTAACTCTCCCACCATAGAATCTTTGGCTAAGCAACTTCATCATTTTTTTGTCAAGCAGTCTATGGCGAAGGCAGCAAATACTTCCCCCTCCCCCTAGAGTGAAAATGTTTTTGCACAAACCTCTCAGAAGGGAAATCAGCAGCCCAGCAGGAAGAAAAAGAAAGGAAATAAGGGAGAGGGAAATCAAAACAAGCAAAAGCCTGTGAACAATGCTGATGGGGGCAAGAAAGAAAAGAAGAAGGTCAAGTTTCCATGTAAGTTGTTCCATGAGGACCACCTTACTCACCTTTTTCCCCTTATGGATCAAGCCCAGGAGCTGCTTAAAGCTCAACAACCGGCTGTCCTGAAGGATCCTTTTCCCCAAGGACAAAACTCTGCTTCAGCTTCTAATGTAGCAGGGGGCACTCAAAATGCCCCTAACCCAAACTATATCAACATGCTTCGATCTTCAACTTTGTTGCAGACAAGGAATAAAAATTATGAGAAAGAGACTCTTAAGAAGGGTAAAGTTGTAGGTGAAACTTCTAACCCTCTCACAATAGAGAAGCCTGCTAAAACTATGCCGAAGATACCGAAAGGTGTCTTCAAGACGACCTTGCATAACCCTAACGCTAGGGCTGCTTCAAACTACTCCGTGGTTGAATATTTAGCTCAAACCCTGTGTGCAATGTCAGCTTTAGAGGTGTTACAGAGTTATCCCGCTCAGCGGGGTGCCCTCTTAATAGCTTTAGGTAGCATGGACTCATCGAGTCTCATGGAAAAATTTCATTTATCTGATGTTAAAAATCGCCTACCTTACCATGTGGCCTTATCAATAGATGTCGTCCATGGTGGTAAGACCATTGGAAGGGAAGTTGTTGATGAGGGTGCTTCTACATGTGTTATGTCCTTGGCCTGTTGGAAAGCTCTTGGATCCCCAAAGTTGGTCCCATCAAACACTTTGCTTACTGCTTTTGATGGAAGATCCTTCCGTCCACATGGTATCCTGTCGGATTTTGAAATTAAGTTGGCAGGAAAAGCAATGTCTGTTGAAGTAGAAGTGATTGATGCTCCTTTGGAATACAATCTGCTTCTAGGAAGGAACTGGACTTATGCGATGTCCGCTATTGCGTCGGACATTTTTCGTGTAGTGGTTTTTCCGCATGAGGGCAAGTTGGTTACTATTGATCAACTTGATTTTACCTGAAAAGGTCATTTAGAGTCTAATGAGTCCGCTGTGCCATTGGTTGATCAAGTCAAACCTGCTGCACAGAGCTTGGGGGCTAGAATGTACACATCACTGATGGGCACGTTTGATCTTCCAGCCCCGGTTAATTATATCGGTTCTACTAGTGTGGGGAAGTCCATAGCTACAGTTGTCGATAGGACTGGTCCTTGGGTTCTCCCAACCCCTCATGAACCGGAAGTGCCCTTATCGGCAGTGGAGGTATCTTATCAAGCTATCACTCAAGCCACTGTTGATCCCATTCCAGATCCTCTAATAGTCTTGGATGATCTGGAAGAAGTCTATTTGCCTGCATGGGCGGAAAACTCTTCGCACTCTATAGATTGTTTAGACATGGTTTTACCTTTTGATGAAGCCATTCTGGAAGCCATGAGTGGACATGGTAAGATTTGTGAGGATCTTCATCATCGATCCTATTTTCTTCCAGAACTAAGCAGAATAGAAAATCAAGAGTTTCGTTTGAGACTGTCAGAATATGTTGATATACCTATCAATCCCTTGCCTAGGGAAGGAATGTTTGTCGAGGGGAATATGGAAAATATTTCCGCCACTATACCTATTAACATCTCTGTGAACCTTGATGTCGTGGAAAACATATATATATATATATGTGCAAATTGCTCTCCTGAAGAGATTGCCATCTATACTACCCTTTTTAAGGAATTCCACGATATCTTTGCCTGGTCATATGAAAAGATGCCAGGCATAGATCCATCGATTGTTGAACATGAAATCCGAACATATCCTGATGCTAAGCTAGTTTGACAAAAGTTAAGACCTATTAACCCGCGCAAAGCAGCGGCTGTGAAGGCAGAAGTTGAAAAGCTGTTGAAGGCTGGTTTTATCTATCCCATAGCTTTGACTGAATGGGTATCCAACCCTATTCCTGTTGATAAGAAGCAAGGGACTATTCGTGTCTATACAGACTTTAGAGACCTCAATAAAGCCTGTCCTAAGGACAACTATCCCACACCATTTATAGACCAGATCATAGATTCCTGTGCGGGAAGTGAGGTGTTTTCGTTTATGGATGGTTTCTCCGGATACAATCAAATTCAAATAAAACCAGAAGACCAACATAAAACTGCTTTCATTTGTCCTTGGGGTACCTTCGCATATAAGAAAATTCCCTTTGGATTGAAAAATGCTGGGGCAACCTTTCAATGGGCTATGAACTTTGCTTTCCATGACATTAAAGCCATTGTTGAACCATACCTTGATGATATGCTCGCACATTCTCGTAAGAGGATTCAACATCCAGATCATTTACGGTTGATATTTGAGAGATGCAGACATTATAAAATCCACTTGAATCCCCACAAGTGTGTATTTTGCGTCGAGTCAGGAAGATTACTCGGGTTCATTGTCTCTAGTAGAGGCATCCAAGTGGATCCTTTGAAAGTTGAGGCCATTGTAAATCTGCCTCCTCCTCGTTCCCTCAGGCAACTTCAAAGCCTGCAAGGAAAGTCTAATTTTCTTTGACGTTTTATTGTTAACTATGCCA
The DNA here is from genome assembly GCA_001517045.1 of Pseudotsuga menziesii. Lineage (NCBI taxonomy): Eukaryota > Viridiplantae > Streptophyta > Pinopsida > Pinales > Pinaceae > Pseudotsuga > Pseudotsuga menziesii. The sequence goes on along the minus strand of LPNX010009251.1, from coordinate 176,071 downwards.
ATATTACTAAAGGTTTCATGCACCTGCTCAAACAGGACATCCCATTTGTATGGGATGAAACCGCACAACTTGCTTTTGAGGCATTGAAAAAAGCTTTGCTGTCGGCACCCTTATTACGTCCACCAGATTATTCTAGGGATTTTATATTATATCTAGCTGCGTCGGAGTCGACCATTGAGGTAGTACTAGTCCAGGAGGACGATAAGCTTGTAGAGCATGTCATTTATTATCTTAGCCGTGCTTTGGTCGGACCTAAACTTAGATACTCCCACATTGAGAAATTAGCCTTAGCAGTTGTTTATGTCGTGCGTAGGTTACGTCACTACATTTTACTGAGGACCACCACAGTAGTGGCGGATGTGAATCCATTCCAATATGTTTTATCTTGACGGATTGTTGGGGGGAAATTTAACAAATGGATAGTCATTCTCCAAGATTTTGACTTGGATTTCCAGTCCGCTAAGTCTAAGAAGTCCTTAGTTTTTGTTGAACTTATAGCAGAATTTCCTACTGAAGAAGATGTAGTGGTTGAAGATGACTTATTCCCAGATGAGCAAATCTTCTTGATATCCACCTCTAATCCTTGGTATGGAGATATTCTTATATATCTCCAGACTTTGAAGTACCCTGCAGCTTCCTCAAGGGAAGAACAACGTAAATTACGCCTTCATGCGAAGAACTACCTCATTATAGGAGATACCTTATATCGACGAGGGGTAGATTTCGTCTTGCATCGTTGCCTTACCCATGAGGAAGCAGAGATTGTCCTGAATGATTCCCATAGCAGAGCATGTGGGGTTCATTTATCTGGGTTAGCAACGACCCAGAAGATATTACGTGCCGGTTATTTCTGTCCCACGATCTTTAAAGATTGTGTGGAAGCAGTGAAGCGCTGCCATCCATGTCAGCTTTACACCAGGAAAATACGGTCACATCCTGCTCCATTATTTCCCATTGTCTCGGTAGGCTCCTTCATGAAATGGGGGATTGATTACATGACATGCAACCTAGCCTCGGCTGGGGGGCATAAATACATCATTATCGCTGTTGACTATTTTACAAAATTTGCAGAGGCAATGCCTACTTTTAAAGCCGACAGGGAAACAGCAGCTTTCTTTGTGTTCAATCAGATTATCACACGGTTTGGTATACAGAAAGTGATTGTCACTGACCATGGCAGTCATTTTCAAAATAACATGATGATGGAACTAACTACTATGCTCGGATTTAGACAAGAACATTCATCTTCGTACTATCCGCAGGCAAACAGTCAGGTTGAGGCTGTCAACAAAACTTTAAAAACTATCCTTAAACGTACAATTGATGCAGCCCGCTCTAACTAGAACATCATGCTATATCCTACTCTTTGGGCCTACCGAACCAATGTAAAAATTGCTACGGGTTTCTCCCCTTTCCAACTCGTTCATGGAGTGGAAGCAGTTACTCCGATTGAGTGTGAAATCCTGTCTCTAAAGATAGCCATTCATGTGTTTCCTGATACGACTAAGATTGAGGAATGTCTGGTACATTTAGAACACCTTGATGAATAGCGTAGAGATGTGCTGACTACTAATCAAGCTCATAAAAATAGGGTCAAAACTCAGTATGATAAATCGGTCAAACCTATGNATAGATAGGTCAAGTCTGATCCTTAGATCCCGTCATATACAAAATATACAAAAATGTGGATCGTAGTCCATCAAAATGTCCTAGATCTACGCAGGACCACCTTGGTCCCCATGGTCCCTCTACACCCTGGCTTCCTCAGCCTCCTCGGCTTCGGCAACCTCCACAGCCTCTATATATACAAGTACCGCTCTAACCACTCGCCTGAATAGACGTAGCCAGACGAACTCCAACTATGAACTCATGCATGGCAGTCAGGATGTGTTATATTCGCAAGGTAGGTACTCTTTGGGTCAGCCTGGCCAGCTTTCCCTCTAGAACCCTGATCAGTCCCGAGTCTTCGCCTATGACAGGACGAACAAACATGCGTGGGTGCCCTTTAGGGCGGACCGGTCCAATGTCTGCATTTTGATACATTTATAGGATTAAGACTTGTACATATGTATATATCTATCATTTTAAAATTCATAAAAATTTGAAAAATGATAAAATTTAAAAATTATTTACCTAGCTCGCCCCATGCTCCTCCTAGAGGGGGGACAAGGTCTGGGTCACCTCGAAATTCCATACCGTCATATGGAAACTGCTCCAATTCCAGTAGTTGTCANAACTTGTCTTGCTTTGGGACCAAGACAAAGAACCCCTGGGGGCAGGAAAATTCAAGGCCATGTGGTTAGGACCTTATGTCGTGTCGAAAGTATTGAGTAAGGGTGGATATTAGTTAGTTTATTTTGATGGGAACAAGTTGCCTGAGCCTAGAAATGGGCTCTACCTGAAGAAGTACTATGCTTAGGCTTAGCACTTTTTCTTGTATTTTTATTGCATGTATTTTTATGTACATTAGGTTGTCGGTTTTGTTTTTTATATTATCTGCTGGTTGTTGTAGATTTCTTCTGAAAGGTATATAGGGTTTGTTGATGGTGTCAGCCGTCACACTTGTAACCTAGCTTCGACAGCATGGGTTATTTATTCTCCCTCGGGACAGCTTGTTGCCACGGGAGGTGCTTGTTTAGGTCATGCTTCTAATAATGTTTCTGAGTATAGGGTTGTAATTGAGCTCATATGGGATGCTTTGTCACATGGTATTACCCAGCTTGAGGTCCATCTGGACTCTCAGTTAGTGGTTTCCCAGCTCAATCGGGCTTATCAGGTACGAAATCCTATTTTATTACGTCAGTTCANAAATCATCATCATATACACTATGTACTGTGTCTCCTCCTCCTTGACGGAGGAAGATGTCTCCCCACCTGCTCAGCCTCGGCTGACGTGGAGATCTGACCAGTAGAGGTATGGTAGGGATCAATGCTGGTACTCTCTCGAAAAAGAAGGCCACTAATATGCTCACATAACCAAAGTTTTTCCGCCTTCCTCTCTTGCAATCCGACAATTGTCTCTTCATGATAGGGACAACTCCCGAGCACCAATCACAGAGAGCACCACGGAAACAGTCAACTACCAGCCTCATTTGGTTCCGTGTAGCCAAATGTAAAGAAGAGGATCCTGAAATCCTCACGATGGTGCTAGCAAGTACCTGTAGAGTAAAGTCACTAATATGTACAACAGGGATGCAGATCCCTCTCTTTTGAGTACCCAGTGTGCAAAATACATCTATATAATTCTGGACACTTAAGGGGTCACCACCCCTACCAGTGCCCTCTAAGTTAACCGGTGCTCCTCGATGTGACAGACCGGTTATGAAATACATGTCCTCAGTGGTAATCTCCAAGGTTTCACCCTGTAGGTTGAACATCTCCAAGTCACGATCCCAATAATTTACCATGAACTCAAGTATGCGGACATTGGCCCGCATGGGTGATGTGCAAAAGAATTTTAGTAGCCCACTTGTTCGCAATGCATGTATAGTGGGCGCACTTTGGAGCGCTGCTTGGTCCATTATTTCATGCTCCCTTTCCCTCCATTCCAGAACCATATTTTCACCTAGCAAAACAAGTAATTTGATTCAGTAATTCCATATAAAAATTCAAAAAATTTTGACTATTTTTAGCCTTCTGTCCTTCACGCAGCACACGCGACTGTCTATTTAGACATGTCGCGTACTGTACGCGACTGTCTATTTAGACATGTCGCGTACTGTACGCGACTATCTATATAGGTAACTCACGTACAGAATGCGTGTAAGCGAGTCTTCACCCTGTCAACCCGCGTACGCGTCGTGCCATCTTTAGGATGCTTTTAATAATGGAATTAAGACTCAAAATTCATAATTGCTTGGATCAAAATGAAGAGCTCAGGGTGTAGGCTTACCTGCAACTTGCAGAATTCGATTTCATCGGTTCAAATGTCCACAACGATCGAACAAAGGTAGAAGGACAAACTTGCTTTTTATGGCTCAAAGTTTCAAATGGTGAGTTTTGTTTTGATTTTCAACTATTTATAGAAATTATATTTCTTTAAGTGGGTCTTTTTCTATAGTTTGAAAATTCATTCAACTAATACCTTATTTCTTTGTGCTTTGGAACAGGTTTTTCACTATTATAAAGTGTTGTTGCTCCAATCGGGTGGTTTTGTTATTTCCAATATATTTTTGGCACCTTTATTCAATCCACATTAACCTTAGCAAACAACCTTTTGCCACGGACTATGGTATTATTAACCATTAGTTCCCTATTTTTTACCATTGTTCTTCCGTGGATAGGACCCTTTTTCATGAGTATCATTTTTTCTAAGCCTATGTTGTCCTTTGGTGCTCATACCGCAACTGTTTCAGGTTTAGGGGTATCCTCTTATCTATTTTTCACGCCAAATAGAGCTTCTTTTGAATCTCTTTTTACAAGCTATCCCTTTATAGGACTCCCCACCCTTATGGAGTTTCTTTAGGCCCAGGTCTGACTCCTTCAAAATAGACTTGACTGCCGAGTTAAATCATCCATTCAAGCTCGTTAAGAATATGTGAACGGGCATCCGCATTGGTGGTAGGTTATCTCTTTCTTGGACCAGGTATAGGTTTATCACTTTTCCGGACCTGAGGGACTAAATTTACGGAAAAGGAAAACCCGATTTGAGCTTAGTTTTCTCTTTTTTGTGCTCTGGACCTAAACATGAAAAAGATTCTGAGTGTACTTTGTGTCTTTGTCATGCTCGTTAAAAACAAAGCAACGATTTTATTTTTGTAAGCCCCATTTCTCGTAACCAAATGGATCTTTCTGAGTGATCTTGCTTTCCTTCACACTCATAAAACTCAAGCTATTTTATGTTTTTTTGGAAGGAGTGTTGGGTAGGTGGTAATTTAACCTTTCTTGGACCTCCTTGACTAAGTACGAAAAAGGTTCACCTTTTCTTCTACGGAAGTTAAGAGATTTCTTCTGTGGTATGTTTTATACTTTTTCGGCCTCAGGAGACTAAATTGGACGAAAAAGGACCCTCCTGGAGTCTTCTTTGGATTTTTCAGACTCTCTAAATGTGAAAACACCAGCTGAGCATGTACTAGTTCGGGCTCATTAAATACATGAATCAGTGATACTATCAAGCATTATCTTCCCGTCTCTTCAAGCTTGTTAAAAAATGAAGAGGGATCCGAGTTAACTTTCCTGGACTCATTAAAATTTAACAAGGAAGGTAAGGAAGAAGTTTTCTCTTGTTTTCAGTAATGGCAGCATGTCCTCCTTGAACATAGCACTCTTTGTTTTTTACGATATCCATGTTTTAGTGATTACTTTTCCGTTCAGCTATTACTTTGAGTTTCTTACTCCTCCTCTTGTCCGTTATACCTGGGGAATCTGATCATGTCTCCTACATGACATATAGGTCTAGTTGTTCTATCTATAAGTTAAACGCTGCCTTGGGTCATCTCTGTGTTGTGCTCATTGTTCAAGGAATTTACCCAATGTCTAATCTATAGCCTGATCCCATTATTATTATATATGTTATCTATTGTGTCTCCCTTCTTTTTCCCAATTCCTAGTCACTCTTGTGATCCGTTGGAGGATCTGTTGCCTTCCTTATCACAGCATGTTTTCGTTTCAGTATTTCTTGATGAAGAAGACCTAGAGTTTTGACGTTTGTACCTCAGGATTCACTTTCATCATTGGTGAATTCGTTTGCTTCAGTTGTCGATTATCATCTATTGATTGACAAACTGTTGAATCCTTTCCATGTTCGACTTCAGCTTACCCTTATTCACATGGCTTGGATTGTACTGGTTCTTTGGGATCCTTTATGAAGACCTTAGTTCCTCATCTATGGACTAAGTTGCGCAAGATTATGTTCTATTCATATACATAGCTTCCAGATCTTTGAATACTCATCATTATTGTATATTGTGGCTTCGATCCACCTTTGTAATATGCGTGGTTTCATACCCGTATCATATGATGTACTCAAATATTGTAAAGGAGCTAGTGTTCCAGTAAATTGAACATAGCATCCTCAGATGTAACTTTGTATATGACATTATTATGTATTTGTTCAAGGTACTCTCTCTACTCCATTGGATTTCTGAGTTCTCCAAAGATAAATATTTTAATGTATTTCAGCCATCGCTTCCCTCTGACCTCACACATTAGGGGGCATATGTTATCCACCTGAATGGCACCTCTTTGTCCGAGTGCCGACATTCACTATGTTGGCACACAAAAGGACATTTATGGATTGAGGGTTTCCCAAAACACTATAGATGGGCTTATTAAGAACTACATTTATCATCCATCCAGCTGGTTATTTTTACCTTTTAAATATGTCAAGTCCTGTACGCGACTCTTGTTACATGCAACTCGTGTGTTGTACGCGAGTGTCGGTTATTGCATCTCGCGTACAGATTTGTACACGGGTTACCCTTAGAGCAACTCGTGTGTCATACGCGAGTTGCCAGTATTGATACCCATGTACACCTTCCTTTGACATTTAAAATAAAAACTCGCGATTACTTGAGATTAGTTAAGCACTTAACCTTAATCACCTTAACTGTCTCAACCTCCTCAACCTTTGAAACTACCTTATTTCACTAATTATAAATACAGTCCTTGGGGAGGGTGTTAATCACATACATTTGGAAAGAAAAGTTATGCTGGTGGAGTTTATGCAGAAGTCTTTGGAGTAGTGGAACTCAGAATCCTTTGGTTGCAGAGGAGTCCTTGTCTCAGGTGTTGGGTTGTAATATGAACTCTTTCATTATTGTTAATAAAGAGAATCCTTCTTCCATATGTGTCTTGAATGTCTCTCATATAATGTGGTTCGATAAATATTTATGTTTCAGCACTATGTATATGATTTATATAACCTGTTTATGTATATGTATCATCTTGTATTTGGAGGATTGACTTTTGACAGGTGAAGGAGAAGCATCCCTAAAGGCTTTGGAGGAGAAGCAGAGTGGAAGAGGACAAGCTAGGATCAACCGTCGTGTATTGGGTGAGTCTTTTCTATCCTCCTATTTCCTTTACTGCACTCTAGAGTCAATTTCCTGCAAGTTTCATGAGTATGTTGGCAACCCCAGACCTTTGGTTATAAGGTGTTTATTCCTATACAACAGTATGTATAGGACCGAATGCTACATTTGGATGCCAAATTCTTCACAAATATGTTGCAAAATATTGTTCAAATACTCCTTCCCATTGTCAATCCTAAGGGCTTTGATCTTGTTCCCACAAGCATTCTCAACTAGGGCTTTCCAGACCTTAAGAGTCTCAAAGACTCTAGATTTGAGTTTGAGAAGTAAACCCAACAAAACCTTGAGAAATCATGTATGAAGGTCAACACATACCTTGATACTCCATGTGAGGGTGTTGGAAGTGGCCTAATAAGATCTAAATGAACCAAACCAAGTACTTGAGTAGCTCTCCTTACTTTCCCTTTCTCATAGTTGCACTCTGGATGCTTTCCCACCACACATCCTATGCATGGGATATTTGAGATCTTGCTAGAGGGATCCCTTCCACCATGCCTTCTTTTCTCAATGCCTGGATGTATCTGTAGTTTATATGACCAACCCTCTCATGCCACAGCTTGATTTCCTCATTTTCATGAGTTAGGAGTGCATTCCCCCTTAAGTAGGGAAGGAAATGAGAGAACTTGTACATTCTTGCTTGATGATCAACAAACCCCAATGCCACCACCTTGTTGGTAGAGATTTCATCTCTCTCCACTGTGTCTGGAGTAAATGTTACTATATTGGCTTCACTAGTGTGAGTCATTTGGTACACTGAGAGTAGGTTCGCTTCCAAGTCTGGTACGCTGAGAGTAGGTTCACCTCCAAGTATGGTACAAACAAAACATTATTTAAATACCCATCTTCAAGATCGATCCTACCAATCCCTTTGGCTTGGATCTCTGTATCATCACCCATTCGAACAATTGGGCCATTTTCAGAATACATGGATGAGAAGAAATATTTTATGGAGGCCATGTGCCTTGAATCCCTAAATCAATGATGAAGGAAGAAGAGTCTGAAGAACCAGCAACTATGCATGGAACCTCTCTTTGTTGTCTAATCCTGAACCTCCATCCTTCTTCCTTACGCCCTCAGGAACTGGGATGTTGTTCTTCTCAAGAAGCTGTGTCATCATGTCTATGGCCTTATTCATACATGCACTCTCTGGATTCCATCCCTTGTGACAATAGGTGCATTCAGTCTTCTCCTTCTTCTTCTAATCCTTTCCCTTGCAAGGATTTGAACCCCCATCTAAAGATTTGGGTCTTTCTTGCTTATTGTTGTCTTGCTTCCTCAAATCCTTAGCTTTATTCTTGCCTTTGGATGCATTTGAAACCCATACAACAAGAGATTTATATTTACTGGATTTGATGGTACCCATCTGCGCTAGCTTATATTTCTCTTGAGTCAATGACTCCATGAAGTTAGATAGTGATGGCATTTGCCAGTTTTGAGCTATGAGCTTGCTAGAGTGAAATCTGCTTACAAACACAAATTAATCTGGCGCTAGATTTGAAAGTATGGACTATATGAGCTGATAATCCTTCTTCTCTATGTCACATTCCTTGAGAGGAATCACCAACAACTTGAACTTGGTGAAGAAATCCTGGATTGTCTCAAAATGAGATGGACTCAAGGAGATGAGCTCATTTTCGAGCTGGTGACCTCTCATTTCTTTAGTCTTCCAAAACAATGCCTCAAGCTTGATCCATATTTCATTGGGATTTGATAAACAAAGAAATGTTCAGACAAAGAATTCCAAATTCTTCATCAAGCATGTTGAAGAAATTCGTTTTCTCAACAATAGAGTTTGGTTCAACCTCTATCCCCATGGTGACCCTTTATAGGCCTTTCGACCTTAGCTGGATCACAATTTCGACCTTCCATTCGAAATATTTGAATGGGTTCAATAAAACATGGGTCTGCTCCATTTTTTCTTGCACTCTTGGTGACAAATTGTTGATTGTACCTGCAATGCAAACACTCAAATCTATCTAGAAAATCCATAAAAAAGAAACTCAAACACTATGGATTTGATTTGGATATCCAAAGAGCTCTGATACAATGTGAGAATTGATTCATATCTGGATCTAGGATTTAAGGAAACTCTCACAATTTGATATTGTTCACAAAATATGCATAAAATAGCTAAAAGAATGAAAATTGCTTACACACATGATGCCAATAACAGATATTATTATGACTGTCAAACATGTGACAATGTTTATTAGGTATATAGTACAATGGGGAAAAATCATGAGGCCTTAGAGGTAATATGGATGCATACATGTGTCAGCTCAAGATTTGACCCTCAAACCCCCCTAGGTGGACCAATGAGCTTGCTAATCATCTCAAATGTCCATGAATGCATGTGTGAACGTGGGAAACGCATGATGAAACATAAATGGAGGTATTACAGGTGTTGGTGAGAACATGGGTGATTGGGTGTGGCTCAAGAAGGAAATAAATGCCTAGAGAAGGCCAAAAACAACCTAAAACATGCACTAGCGCCTCAAGTCAAACAAAATCCTTGAAATTGGGGATGGGGAGTGCATGATGGTTGAATTTAATCAATGTGGGCACCTAGGTTGTTATAATTATTAACCTAAAGTGCCTCATCTATGCAGAATGATAAACCAAGAGCGCTTGAACTAAGAGTAAATGACCAATTTCCTTAAGTCTAAACCATAGAATCACTGCATTGATGCAAATGAAATGTGCCTAAGGTATATTCCCATGGTAATAAGGTGGATTATTATATAACAACAAATTTGTGATTGTAATCCTTGATTTCTTAGCTCATCATAGATTCATTGGTAGAGAGAAAAGAGATATTAGAACTATCTATTTGCTAAGGGGAATGAAATAATGAAGTAAACCTACCAATCTTCAACATAAATTTAATTCCAACATAATTAAAAATGATTGGTAACCATTAAAACTAGAGATAACTTTAATTTTATCTTATATGCAAGAATAACAAAACAATTCAACAATGTGTATTAAGGAAATGGATCACACGTGAACAACATATTTACCTTAGAAACCCAAATTGGAAAACCAATATTTAATGGTTGCTCAACACTTTATTTCGACAATATTTGGTTACAATGTAGCTCATGGCTCTCTGTGCATCCTCTTCTCTTTTTCCATGTATCAAGGAAAGATCCCTTTGAAAGTCAAATTACAAGAAGTGATAGGAGAGTTGGAGGCTTAAGGGAATGCCAAAAGGTCAACCTTTGAGTTTCCATTCCTCTTTATCCTATTTTTATTTTCTATTTTATGTAGTTCTTGTTTCTACTCTCTTTTGTCTCATTTACATTTAAATTTTCATTGTCATTAAGCTTATCTAACACAAATAATTACCAAAATGCACATAGGTATCAATCCTTGCAACCATTTTCTTGGTTCATATTCATTTCAGAACACACCTCCCCATTAAGAGGTTGTATGGTCTCCAAAAATTTAGAAGAAACCAATTTTTATTAATGTGCCTTTTACATGCTTCTTTAGAACATGGCTCCAACTCTATCTCTTTAATATAGCTCTACATTTGTCTTATGCCTCAAGTTCTAGCTCAGGTTCCTGACTTACTTGTTCCCACATTACAAAAGTATACTCACTAACTCTCAACTTTGAGGAATGTCCAAACTTGGACTCTACATACATAATTCATTCTCATCTTCAATGTTCAAATCTATTGCATTCTTAGAAATGGACATGGTCTATATTTGTAATAAATGAAACCAGATCGAATTTTATTCTTATTGTTTAGTGTGATCCCAACAAGTTATTCCATCACCTAGCGATTCCATAACAAGATGTGTGGACTTCCTTCTTTTTCTAAAATCAATTTCTTCCCAACATGGAAACCACCCTCTCCTATTTCATGTGCTTTCCATCACTTTGTCTTTGCAACAACATAATTTAAATGACCTCCTTAGTATGCAATCAATCCTCATTAATTATTCAGCATTCGGTCTACTTTGGTGGATGTCATGTGGTTCCAAGGAACCCCTAATTTCATTGAAATCCATGCACCAATCTTCAATACATATCCAAGAAAGGAATATTCTTCTAGAATATCAAAGGAAATAGTTGTGTTGGGATTGCCCTCATTGTCAACATCAATCTAGCATCCTCTTTAATAGTGATGTAGACATCCTGTGCTACTACAACCCCTTGGAAAAAAATTTCTCCTTGGGTTGGATATGTAGGAAACTATTCATTATATTTCCTCTTCAATGTCCACAATATTCTCTTGGTTATTTGGTTTCTAGGGTGAATCTTTAGATAAATCCTCCAACTCATTCCTTCCCAATGACCACTCAACTAGTAGTAGTGGAAATAATCATTGGCATTGGATGGATTTCTTGGCATGCTTTCCTTCTCCATGTGCCTCTAAGTTCATTGTTGGTCTAGGAAGTCTTCTTTCCATTGTTCCTTTAAAAATAATATGGATGGTGGTATGTCATATCCTCGCCCATCAATCCGACAAATTGAGGGAACATCAACAAGCTATGGGGTTATAATTTTTTCCCCCATGGTCATATTACGGAATTCATAGATATTTAAATGTGTGTGCAAATGCATAAATATAAACAAAATGAAAATAAATTGATCTAAGCACATCGCATGCATATACTAGCACACTCATCACATGCATAACAATAAAATCATGCACAAAGATAAAATCATTTTCATGTTATTCAAGAGAATTCAATTTAACAATTCAAATTGGGTCATCTTGTTCAATTCGACATAAATAAATAATCGTTCATAATACACAAATGTGGCATATTTAGGGACAATAGTAACACTTATATTTTAATTGAATTTATCCAAGAAACTAACTATGTGAGGGGAACATCCCACCCAAACATAGGCACTCTACCAATAAATGTATCTCTCTACTAAGAGGCCACCCTCGAGCTGGGATACGTATCCACTAAGGAGGAACTTCCTAGGATCACTCACAGCCATAAAAACACACACACATACATGATAATCCAGCACACGACTGGGTTTATCAAACATGAAGAGAGACAAGAAAGGAGAACTCTAAGACAGTGAGATCAACCACAAAAATGCATGCATCTCTATTGGTATCATCCATCCTTGGCACCAACAATACCTACCGCACCCAACACAAGGCAAGTCCCCTTCTCTATTGCATAGTCCCTTAGGCACCCCTTCTCTCTAGTGCTATTTAGGGTGGGCATAGAAAGGTCCAAGCTGCTAAACCGTTAGATATTTCTTTCCTTCACTGGGTTTATCAAGCGATTCCGACCTCTTATCTCTCTGTGACTTCAATCCTCTCTTGGATTTTTCTTATTTTTTACCATGTGACTTTCAGCCACGGAATTCAATTTCCAGGCTTCAAAATATGGGTCTTTCCATGGATTTTTGGCCTTCTTACACTCTCAAATTATCCTACAGGTTTATGTCTATGAATTCCCCTGTGGATTTCATTGTTCACATGAATTTTTTAGCATTGTTGACACTCTAAAACATGGCTTTTTTTGTTACTATTTCTATTATTTTCACTTCTGGGATTGCATAGTGCTTTTTTTGTTACTATTTCTATCTTCCATCACTACAACTCTTTCCTCTGATGAGAAGGTCAGTTATATATTTCCTTTTTCATTCACAAAAGTGATCTTAGTGTTTGTGGAATTTTTCTCTCTTCCATAAAAACCTATGCCTTTATGCTTGACTCTTAGTTCAACTATATTGGGGCTTAGGATGCGGTGTATTCTCTTTCCTATCCCTTGTCCATGATATCCCATCTACCTTAACAATTTTGAACCAAATTCCTCTGTTATGGTTTTCAAATTCACCAAAAGATTCTCAAGAAGGTTTTGAACAAGATAGATATTACTAGAGTTTTCTTAGTTAGGGTGATGGATCTGACAATTTTAGTGTAAGGTTTCGTTGCTTCCTAGTGCTCTTGGACAATTACCTATAGCTTTGCCAATGATCCCTCCTTTTTTCCAACTCTTACTATAGTTAAGTCTTCATTTGAGTGAGCATGTCCTCCTACTAGCTATCCATCTAAATAACATTCTATACCAATTTCATTAAATGAACTCTACTCTTACCCCAATCTTCCATAACCACAATGAGGGAATCTTGGCATTCATTAAATTGAGTCTTGAGTACAGGAAACAATTTTATAGAATTATTAATGTTATTTTCCACCTATACCATTCATTAATCATAGATATTGACCTTCCCCTTAAAGGCCTAGTTATATTCTTGAAGCTAAGTATTAATGGCCTATTGGTCTTCCAATCTTTCCCTTTCTACTTTACCCATATTGAGTCTACTATATCTTCAAAGTTTTGGCAATTGCACCGTGGTTAAGGATTTAATGGCTCTAATATCTTATGATCCGTAAATGAGGGACTTATATCCCATTCTCTTCACCAATCAAAATTATTCATGGCCTCTGTTTTATGCTTTATATAGAGATCTATGTTCTTTAGAATGGACACAAATCCTCTATTCTCGATGTAGAATACACACAAAAACTAATTACAATTCCAATAATAATCAGTATTTTGAGTTAATTACTTTGTTGTCCTCACCATGTAGGCACACAATAGATGTATCTAACTCCATCCATCAACATGAAGGGTTTATGAGAACATTGGTTTACAAATGGTTTCAAGACCTTTTGTTGGTATGTGCAGGTACAAGTGAATTCACAATAAAGAGAAAACCCATTATGTTCTTACCATCAAAAAATGAATATATTATGTAAACTATGTTTACTAGAATCTACATTCCTATGCTTTTGAACTAATTGACCCTGAGTGTAAAAGGTTGGAACTTCAACTCAAGATTTTATTACAAACAATATTCATACATCTAATGTCTTTACCCCAATGAGAGGAAAGCCATACTCAATGCATGTTCATGAAATGGTTTGACTAGTGGTATGATACATAAATCTATATAAGTTTTCAATGGAAGGCAAGGTTGTCCTTATTGAAGCTTACACCGAAAATCAGCATACAATTCACATTTCCTTCTCAATATCGATATGGACATAATATCACTCCCATTCACCTTGAATCACATTCAATTAAGAATAAATGATATGCTCAATCATATGTTTATATCATTCACAAAGACAAAAGTAGCACAACTCAATCTTTCTTCAGTAACCATATTTTAGCACAAAATACCAACATAAGGGTATGGCATATTACTTACCCAACAACCTTATATATGTACTCAATTACCTTCATCTTAAACAACAATTAAGTTGTACATTTCTGAATTGGTAGCTAAAGAAGATACCTAAGTGAAATGGTTTATAATGCAAGGCATTTGAATAATTATTTTTGTTTGCAATGTGTGCATTGGATACCAATTAACAAGTGAGAAGAATGCACCAGAATTAGCAATTATACTGACCACCCCACACCAATGAAATGCCATGGAAACAATTAAAAATTGTTGATTTCTCTTGTCTAGCATATGGATGGAATAACACACTCAACTCTTTGTCCAATGTCAAGAAGCCACCACCTAGCCCGACATTTTCTAAGTTCTCAAGGAATAAACACAATGTGCTAGCCTTTGTATGGGATATGTGTGTCCCCGCAGGGACTCTAAGCACACGGACATCTCAATGTACAACTACAAGGAGAGTTGTTGGGTAGCATACGAGTTTAGTTTGTTACCAAGGAGAGCATATGATGCAGGGGCACTTTCTTTCAACTAAAATTTTAAGGTTTGAGTCAACTCTCAAGTCATGATAATAACCCAACGTGGGTTGAATGTAAATCTTTTGTAAAATATCAGAGTTTTCTCATAGTTAGAAAGTTTAGTTATAGAATATTCCAATTTGATAGGTGTCAATGCAAGTGTGAGTCAAGAAACTAATTCCTTAAATTAAGGACTGAATCAAGGGGTAATGAAGACATCTAAGTATGCGTTGTATAGAGATAGGGATATGTTTGATGAATGGTTAGTGTTGATAAGTTCAATGTTCTTCAAATAGAAATCGTTGCTTAAGTCTAGGAAACAATCCAGAAAATGATGAATCAGTTAACTAACGAATTGGATAGGCTCAGTTTTGAAAATATTTGTAAGACTATGGGCATGGAGTGAGGATAAGGATGGCCACATAGAGGAATCAGGCCATTTGAAGAGTAGATTAGGATTATTTGATGCATGTACAATATCATTCTGATAATGAAAAGCAGATTTTCTATTCTATGTGTTTATTTGTGCACGAATACATTGGATTCAGTGAATATTAAATTAGCTTCGTGTTTAAGATAATTCCATCCATGAATTTTGATAATAAATTGAAGTTTGAGCTGGGTAGAATCAAGATAGAAGGTTCCAGTTCATATTGATATTGGGAAGAAACCATAGAGGTACAGTATCTTTGTGTTAATGAAAGAAAGTTTTCTTACTGTGTGTAATTGTTCTTTATATGAAATGCATAATGTGTTTGAGCAATTTAAGTAAATTGTAGTAGCTCTGTGTATAGTTGTTGGGTACATTTAAAACCTGCAGAAGCCATTTCAAGCTTAAGAAGACTCTGTGAAACCAGAGTAGTTATGCATGATTCGGTGCATGGAAGTATTGAAGGAACTCAGAATTTGGCGTCGAGCCTATGATAGGCTTGAGCACAATGTTATGTGCAAATCAGTTGTAAGTTACCCTGTGAATAGGGTTAAACTCTGTGTAAAATGATCGAAGAACGGAGCATGAGGCTCTAAGTCGAATTATGATGAGAGTGCAGGTCATTTGCAAATGGCAACTTATAGTTGCGAGCACATGTGTGTGTGAGATTTCCGTGAAGAAGTGTTTAAGAACAAAGTATTTATTGAAGAAGAAATAGGAATTGACAGCTTCCTGCACAGAGATAGTCGAGTAAATGGTAGACAGATAATGGATGCTTCCTGTGCGTTCTTAAGTAGATTGAATGGTGAAAAAAAATATGATCAGATATGACTAGCCCGTTTAGTGACATCGTTGGAGAGAGAGATTGAGCAGCGTTGGCAAAAGTATTGAAGATTTGGGAAGTTTGCAATGGAAAGCAAGTGTGACTTGTAAACCTAGGTTGAAGAACGACGCCCTAGTTGAAGGATTTTTTTGAATCATGGGCCATTAATAAAGTTATGAGCTGGTGAAATCACCTTTGTTCCAAGAGGAACCATCCTCTATTTTAGAAGGAGTTAAATCATTCTCTTTTTAAAGAGAATCATGACCCAGGGCGTGAACAAATACTGAGGTGAAATTATTGTAGGAAAATGCGTTGAAAGGTATGGACAACTCATGATAATTGTTAATTTATTGTTTAAGAAGTCAATCTGGGATGAAATTTCTTGTATTGAAAGCCTAGAACATACATTGAACACACCCATCCTGGAATTGTCGTGGATAGTACAAATCATGAAGTATTGGGATTAAAATTTGTAGTAAGGTTCGATGGTAATACGCCTAGATGTAATGAAAATTTCATACCCACATTCAAGACAAGAAATAGATTGAATGATCTTTGAAATGTGTGGTAATGGTAAAAATATGCGGGAGTTTCCTACAATTTGTTGGAAGTTGGATTCTTGTATTCAAGATCCTGGGATTTGTAGCAGGTCTTTAAGGAGGCCTGCATCATTTTTGGTATTAGAGCAAGGAGAACAAGAAAGTGCTCTTGTGAATAAGAAATAAAAGTATGTATGCAAGGGGTAGCAACAGTTATTAAGGAAATCTCAGCAAGAAGATCATGGTTTTTGAAGACAGTGATGAAGGAAACTAGTGAGGGTTTCTAAGAGGGAGTGAAGTGTGGCTAGGGACCTAGTATTTCAATTGAGGATTGAAGTACAAGAGGAAAGTTATGTTCTCATGTAGATGAGTTGTGGGAGAAATCCTAGAAGAATCATAGAAAAGTGCTCAGAAGGGTTCAAGAAAGAGGAACAATACTTGCCAAAATACCAAGCACAGAGAAGGTTTGGTGAGGTAGGTTGTAATAGGGAGGATTGTTACTGTAGAGGTTAGTGTAGCTCATAGAAGAGTGAAAGAAACTCAAGAAGATGAATATTAAGAGTCATAGAAAAGGTTCAAGAGTCAGCCACAAAAGGAAGATAGAAGATGCCAAGGAAAATGGCATATGTAGAAGAATGACTAATGAAGAGTATGAGAGGGAGAAAGCTGAGATAGAAGTCCATCTGGAAGTAATGATGGAGTTGTTACAGAAGAAGGAGGAAGATCAAAGGTGTGGTATTCATTTGAAGAGAAATTTTAAGTGGCATAAGCTACAAAAGAGAAAAGAGTAATTGATGAATGCTCAGTGGAAGGAAGAGATACTCAAGGCAAGAGAGTGTCTGCGAGAAGTCTTGAATATTGAAGCTTCAAGTGATACCAAGAGGTCTCAATGTTTTGAAACTGATATTTTGTGTGTGCTTGCAAGTACAAAGAATGAGGAAATACAATTTGCTAACATTGCCATAAAGAATGAAGGAGAGGGACAGAATCTGAACTCTATTTTGGAAGAAATGGGACAGTTGAGTCTCATGTACATGCACAGACATAGCTGAGTGAAAGTAGTGGTTTCCAGCCTATTATGCAAGATGAAAACAAGGACGACTTGGCATATGATGATGACCAAGAACTGAAAGAGACAAAGGAGGATAGAAAGAATTCATATGTTATGCTTGAGTAAGCCGAGGAGAAAGGCAGTGAGGATTTTCTTAAACTTGTAAAAGACTTGGAATAGCCAAAGAAATTTTTTATGATTGGACCATCAAATGAGACCATAGGGTCTTGTAGTTTTGAAATTGACAATTTAAGTGTGTTTGCAAGTGTTGCAGAAGGCGATCCATCTCTTGGAGTTGTCTTAAATGAAGTGGGAGATTGTCAAACAAAGTATGATGAAGAGAGACTTCCTAATGTTGACCAAGAAGAGTTGTTGCAGCAAAATAAATTCATAGATTTCTTGCTTAATAAGGGAAACATCTCTGAGGAAGATGAGACAATCATGTCTCGTATGAAAGAACCTATTGTTGTCGAGGACGGGGAATAGTTGTCTTGTTTGAATGGCCAACAGAAGACTGTGAGACAGACCTCTAGAGCTGTCACTGTAGTAGGAAATTAGAATACTATTCTAACAAAGGAAGAGGAGGTAGTGTCATAGGAGGATGGGTTTAGTGACAAAGAAGAATATTGTGAATATTGTACAGAGTTTTTAGAAGAAATGCCATCTGAGATAACTAATTTGTGGAATGATATAAGTATTTTGGAAGATAGATTAGCAAGGCAGAGAATGAATATTATGAAGATACAATTGAATTTGGATGAAGATGACTCAGATATGTCTCAGGTTGAAGGGGAACCGGTTTTAGAATTGAAGAAGATTGAAAGTTTCGAGGAAAGTCATAATGATGAGGAATATGTTAAATATGAAGATACAGTGTTTGCAAAGACTAAATTGACTATCAGAAATAGTCAGAGAATTGAAAGGAAATTACTGAATATTGTCAAGACAGAGGCAGAGGAGAGTTTTGCTGACACAAAAATGCAGCATACTAAATAAGTGCTTGAAGGGAATCAAGTAATCAATGAATGTTTTAAATACTGGCTGAAAGTAATTAAACAAGAGGGAGAATTTGTAGTTGATGAGGGAGAAATGTCTCATGTTGTGAAAGAGACAATAGCATATACTAGTTTTCTAAATTTGATTAAGTTTATTAGTATACAAAGCAGAGTGAATTATTATATTACTGTAATAAAAAAACTGGGATACAAATGACGTTTTGAAAGTGAATTTGCAGACAGAAAGAATGAGGAAGATATTGAAGAGGGAGATGCTTACAAGAGCATTAAGGATGTATGGGTGGCAGAAGAAGAGAGAATCCAACAACATGAAGGTGAATGTGAAAATCTGAAACAAAGAAGAGATCTCATGCAAACGCCTGGTATAAAAGGAATCAGATGTGAAGGTTTTGAGAATGACAACAGTAAATTTGTTGTAGGGCAGTGGAGAAGACAATTCAACGTTTTAAATATCTTTTGGAAGATATACATCAGTACAACATGGAGTAAGGATGTTTATGTCCTTGTGTGTGAAGGAGAAGTGCATTTACAAAGTGATGAAAACAAGAGTTGTTTTCAACAAGAAACAAAATTGGATATTGAGATAGATTATTTGTGGAATTTGATGCAGTTTTTTAAGAAAAGCTACAATATAATGAAGAAAATAGTCTGATGTAAAGTAGGATTGAAAGTGAAGAATTGTGAAGGCAAAGATAGTGGAGCATTACATCATAAAGTCTAGAAGCCTGGAAGGTTACAACCCATAATAAATGATGACAGTAAAGCTCAAGGACAATTGCAAACTAAGGTTTGGGATCCAGGAAGACAAAGAATGAAGGTACATGACCAGGAGGTCATGATTTCTTTTTTTTACTTTGGGAGTCTGATACAAGGGCATTTGCTCTCAACTAAAATTTTAAAGTTTGAGTCAAGTCTCAAGTCATGATACTAGCCCAATGTGGGTTGAATGTAAATATTTTGTAAAATATCAGAGTTTTCTCATAGTGTTAGGATTATTAATCCTCCCTTGTCCAAATTTGGTCATATGTATAAATCGGGAGTCCATCCAGTCTATTTATAGTCATTAGCACCATTGGGTAAACTTGACCTAATTGGGGCACATGTTTTAGTTACTAAAGTGTGGGGAACACTAATTGAGGCTCACTGCCACTTATTGCACTTGATTGTATAAGTTTAGGAGCCTCCTAGATCAATCCCTACAATTTAGGAAGCCACTGGGAGTGCCGAAACCAACCAAGGTCAGTTCACTTCAGTTAATGACTAGTCAAGCTAAGTTAGGAGTCAGTTACATTCAATTCAAGTCCTCCACATTCAGTTAGCGCTAGGTTTACTTGATTGCACACATGTGGGGCGCATTTCTCACCTACCATAGTCAGTTAACCATTAGTCAACACTAAATGTAACACTTGGTTGTGTTTTAGAGCTCCGATGAACTCCGGTTATGATTTAGACAAGGACAGTTAACTATTGGGTCCTCCGATAGTGATTTAGACAAAGTCTTGGTTACCTACAATCAAGTAGAATCTAATCAATTCAAACTTCCTCATGTGGATTCGAATTGCTTGTGGCTATTAAAGCCATTTTACATTATTGTAATTATCATCTGAATTACTTTTTTTATTAATGAAAGCATTCACAGCTGCAAGCCTTTTGCACTGTTTCATTCTTCAATTGCTGAGTAAATTATGAGATCTTCTTTGTGAGTTGTGTATTTGTCTATAGATCTACATGCTCAAATTTACATGGTATCAGAGCCTCCGTGGACAAGACTCCTCTCCTCCTTAGATCTCCAGCCGGATCATTTTTTTTACTTTGTATGTTTGATTGTGTGACAAGTTATCAGCTTCTCTTACATCATTCGCTACAAGCAGCCCTTTCTTCTCATTGCATTCGCTACAGCACCTCAATTCTTCCTATTACTTTGAAATGGATCATCAAATAGAGCCTCTCACTCCCTTCAACTATCACGAGTGGAAGGATGACATGAAAGTATTGCTCCGCACCAAGCATCTCTTTAGACTCATATAAGAAACAGAGGAAGAGCTAGAATCAGATAAAAACAAAGCTAAGTACATGAACAGGCTTGATGAAGCCATTGGACTCATGTCCTCCTCAGTCTCTAGAGATCTTCGATTTCACATCCAATACTTGGACACTCCCAAGGAGGTTTGGGACAAGCTTGCTTCCTTATTTGATAAGCATGATGAGATGAGGATCCATCAGCTAGAAAATGATCTGATTACTCTCAATCCATCAAACTTCAAATCTCTAAATGAATTCTTCTCAAAGTTCAAGAACCTGATATATAAGTTGAAGCAATGCAAAGTGAAGAAGGATGAAGATCAGCTCATCCTTGCTATTCTCACCAAGCTCAATTCAGACTACTCAGTCTTTGTATCCACCTTCCAAATAGTAAGGCTCACTACTCCAAATTGGAAGATGCCCACTCTTAATGCTTTCATTTAATCTCTTATTTCTGAGAATGATAAATTGATCCAAATGGGGATCATTCGATCTCCCAAAGATCTAGCTCTTGTTGCAAGAGGAGATAAGGTAGCGAATGACAAAGGGAAGCAAAGAGATGAGTCTGAGCAGTCAAAAGAACCTTCAGGTTCGAAGAGAAGCAAGAATAATGGCAAAGGCAAAGTCCTCTACTCATACTGTGGAAGCGGCTTCCATTCAGAAAGCTCCTATATGAGAAGACAACTTGATGAAATGGCTCTTCTTTTGAAAAAGCACAACATTTCTGTACCTGCTAGCGCAAGGAAGGAAGACTCTAAATAAGAAGAAGAAGAATACCAAAGGAAAGGACATGCACTGAAAGCTTGTTGCACATCAACACCTGCCTTTCTCATTGATTATGGAGCTTCCAACCATATGGCTGCATCCAGAGAATCATTCTCTTCTTTTTAGTCCTTTGATGGTCCTAGTATTCAGATGGGAAATAACAGTAAAGTCCAAACCAAAGGGAAGGGCTCTATCCAACTTGAACATGGAAGGTTCAAAGATGTGTTGTTTGTTCCCTCCCTGGCTTCAAACCTGTTATCTGTCTATCAGATGACCCATACTGGATCTCCAAAGCGAGTGATCTTTGGTCTTGACTCAGTGGAGATCACAGATATCTCTACTGGGAGCATCATAGCAAAGGGTATTGCGAATCATGCTTCAAAATCATATGAGTTCTCACATTTCATGCCTCGTTCAGAACCAGTGCACTCTCAGCAGCCACCTATAAGGGAAGGTAAAACCATTGCATCTACTTCTTTTACAGCTTCTACTAGTATTGCAGATCCATCTATATCATTTTATGACATTAAGATTCAGGGTGACTCAGATCTAGATTCAGTCCCTACTTCCAAACTGGAAACTAGGAAGATGACTGGAAACTCACCTGACACTCAGAAAGGAAAGACTCTTGCGCTATGTCATACTATTTTACCTCCTTCAGAGAGATGCAATAGACTTCATGTAAGATGCAATATGGCAAGGGCTTAGTCTTACTGCATTTAGAAGAATGGATATGATCATACATCTCTTCATTCAGCAAGAGACAAAGGTTACATTCCTCCTTCCTCCCATCATCATTTTTGGAGAAGAAGGAGAAGTCTACATGCCAGGCCCTAGAATACGTGTGCACAGCACACCATGCATGCTGCTTCACTACCTCACAAAGATGAAGATTGCAGCAACATATTTTCAAGTTTTTCAAACTTGAGACCTGATTCTACCTGCTTAGCTAGAAGGAGGGATTTTTTCCCATGTGGTTTTTGCCCTAGCTCCTTGTATTGAGCAGTTACTTTATTTTACTTGATGTAATGGGTGACCTATGGTCTTAGTTACCAGGGCCCACAGTTTGTCCAAGTTAGCATTCAGGGGGGGGTGTTAGGATTATTAATCTTCCCTTGTCCAAATTTGGTCATATGTCTAAATCGGGAGTCATGTCTAAATCGGGAGTCCATCTAGTCTATTTATAGTCATTAGCACCATTGGGTAAACTTGACCTAATTGGGGCACATGTTTCAGTTACTAAAGTGTGGGGAACACTAATTGAGGCTCACTGCCACTTATTGCACTTGATTGCATAAGTTTAGGAGCCTCCTAGATCAATCCCTACAATTTAGGAAGCCACTGGGAGTGCTGAAACCAACCAAGGCCAGTTCACTTCAGTTAATGACTAGTCAAGCTAAGTTAGGAGTCAGTTACAATCAATTCAAGTCCTCCACATTCAGTTAGCGCTAGGTTTACTTGATTGCACACATGTGGGGCGCATTTCTCACCTACCACAGTCAGTTAACCATTAGTCAACACTAAATGTAACACTTGGTTGTGTTTTAGAGCTCCGATGAACTCCGGTTATGATTTAGACAAGGACAATTAACTACTGGGTCCTCCGATAGTGATTTAGACAAAGTCTTGGTTACGTACAGTCAAGTAGAGTCTAATCAATTCGAACTTCTTCATGTGGATTCGAATTGCTTGTGGCTATTAAAGCCATTTTACATTATTGTAATTATCATCTGAATTACTTTTTTGATTAATGAAAGCATTCACAGCTGCAAGCCTTTTGCACTGTTTCATTCTTCAATTGTTGAGTAAATTGTGATATCTTCTTTGTGAGTTGTGTATTTGTCTACAGATCTATATGCTCAAATTTACAGTTAGAAAGTTTAGTTATAGAAGATTCCAATTTGATAGGTGTTAATGCAAGTGTGAGTCAAGAAACTAATTCCTTAAATTAAGGAATGACAAGGGTTAATGAAGACATATAAGTATGCGTTGTATAGAGATAGGGATCTGTTTAATGAATGGTTAGTGTTGATAAGTTCAATGTTCTTCAATTTCAAACTGTTGCTTAAATCTAGAAAATAATCCAGAAAATGAGAAAGCAATTAACTAACGAATTGGATAGGCTCAGTTTTGAAAATATTTGTAAGCCTATGGGCATGGAGTGAGGAGGAGGATGGCCACATAGAGGAATCATGCCATTTGAAGAGTAGTTTAGGATTCTTTGATGCATGTACAATATCATTCTGATAATGAAAAGCAGATTTGCCATTCTCTATGTTTATTTGTGCATGAATACATTGGATTCGGTGAATATTAAATTATCTCCATGTTTAAGCTAATTCCATGCATGAATTTTGATAATAAATAGAAGTTTGAGTTGGGTAGAATCAATATAGAAGGTTCCAGTTCATATTGAGATTGGGAAGAAACCATAGAGGTACAATATATTTTTGTTATTGAAAGAAAGTTTGGTTATTGTGTGTAATTGTTCTTTATATGCTCTACATAATGTGTTTGAGCAATTCACTAATTAGAGGAAATTTGGGGCTAAAATGGGCCTTATAAAAAAATGTGCCATGGATGAGTTGGATAGAGTTGGATTTTTTAAGCCAATAGAATTTCAATATATTTGGTCAACCATTATGGTTTAGTTGGACATATATTGCTTATGTGTCATGATTTTATTTGACAATAGCTAACTCCATATCAACCTCACCTTGGTTAAGATCGTAAAACAATCATCTCGAAATATGATATATATACTTGAGATAATAAATATATAATATTTTATTTGATCACTACTTCCAACTCATTTAAAAAATAATTCTCGCATTAATTAAAATTATATTGGAGACATTTTAAAATACTAAAAGCATTTACTAATCAATATTTAAAAAACAAAACTAAATAGTATTTAATTTTAAAAGGACTTATCTTGAAATACTAAATAAAAATATTTAGTATTTTTAATATTACTCTCCATTTTTTGAGATAAACCACACGACTTTGTTCATAGTAAAAGTTTAATAATACATTATTACATTTACATTTCCCTCTTGGTAAAAGTATAAGAAAATAATTCTATCAATATTACATTTACACTAAAATTTGCAATATTACTTTTACATTAGAAATTTGCTATGCCGTCTAACAATATTTTTTTAATATTTAGAAATTTGCAATATTACATCTACACTATAAATTTTCTATGCCCTCTAACAATGTTTTTTCAATATTTTTTAATAATAATAATAAAACATTACAAATTGTTATAAAATTATAATGTTTTTTTATAAAAATTTTATTAATGGTTATAAGCAAATTCATCGTTATCCATATGGAAATATGGAATAATTTTTCAATATTTTTATATATTTTAAATCTTTTAGATTTTTATTATAAATGTTATTTAATATTTTTTTTAAATTAACATGATAATAAAATTATTATATTTTAAATATTTTATAATTTTATTATAAATATTATATATAATTGTTTAATAGATTATATAAATTATAAGAACATATATTGTTTATTGTTTTTTATTTTATGTAATATAATATTTTTTATATGAATTATTATAAAACTTATATTAAAAAATAATAGTAATTTTTTATTTTTTAATACTATTGTAATTATATTTTCCATTATAATTTAAATATGAATATATTTTAGTTTTGCATTTTATTAAATATATAAAAAGTAGTGGTGCATTTATTTAAAAAAATTATAATATAAAATTTAAAAAATTGCACTCTATCATTTATTATGTGTGCACGAGAACCTAAATATTTCATTAATATTTTTAACCAATATCTCTTTACTCTATATTAACTCAACACACTTGTCAACTACCATTAATGAGACAATTTAGGTTGACTTTCATTAGATTTAACATGACATGGCATTTTTATAGTGTGATGTGGCTTTTTTTATTATTTTTCTTAGGAGAACCATTTTAGACCCCAAATTTCCTCTAATCTGAGTAAATTGTAGTAGCTCTATGTATATTTGTTGGGTACATATAAAACCTGCATAAGCCATTTCAGGCTTAAAAAGACTATGTGAAACCAGAGTAGTTATGCATGATTCGATGCATGGAAGTATTGAAGGCACTCAGAAGCTGGCGTCGAGCCTATGATAGGCCTGAGCACACTGTTAGGTGCAAATCAATTGTAAGTTACTCTGTGAACAGGGTTAAACTCTGTGTAAAATGATCGAAGAACAGAGCATGAGGCTCTAAGTTGAATTATGATGAGGGTGCAGGTCATTGGAAAATGGCAGCGTATAGTTGCGAGCACATGTGTGCGTGAGATTCCTTTGAAGAAGTGTTTAAGAACAAAGGATTTATTGAACAAGAAATAGGAATTAATAGTTTCTTGTGCAGAGATGGTCGAGTAAATGGTAGACAGAGAATGGATGCTTCATGTGCGTTCTTAAGTTGACCGAACGGTGAAAAAAAATACGATCAGAGATGACTAGCCCTTTTAGTGACATCGTTGGAGAGAGATATTGAGCAATGTTGGAAAAAGTATTGAAGATTTGGGAAGTTTGTAATGGAAAGCAAGTGTGACTTGTAAACCTAGGTTGAAGAACGACACCCTAGTTGAAGGATTTTGTGGAATCGTGGGCTGTTAATAAAGTTATGAGCTGGTGAAATCACCTTTGTTCCAAGAGGAATCATCCTCTGTTTTAGAAGGGAGTTAAATCATTCTCTTTTTAAAGAGAATCGTGACCCATGGCGTGAACAAATTATGAGGTGAAATTATTTTAGGAAATGCGTCGAAAGGTATGGAAAACTCATGAGAATTGTCGATTTCTTGTTTAAGAATTTAATCTGGGATGAAATTGCTTGTATTGAAAACGTAGAACATACACTGAACACGCCCATCCTGGAATTGTCGTGGATAGTGCAAATCGTGAAGTATTGGGATTAAAATTTGTAGTAAGGTTCGATGCTAATACGCCCAGCTGTAACGACAATTTCATACCCACATTCAAGTCAAGAAATAGATTGAATGATATTTGAAATGTGTGGTAATGGTAAAATCTGTGGGAGTTTCCTACAATTTGTTGGAAGTTGGTTTCTTGTGTACAAGAACCTGGGATTTATAGCAGGTCTTTAAGGAGGCCTGCATCAGTATACGATTGAATGATATTTGAAATGTGTGGTAATGGTAAAATCTCTGGGTGTTTCCTACAATTTGTTGGAAGTTGGTTTCTTGTGTACAAGAACCTGGGATTTATAGCAGGTCTTTAAGGAGGCCTGCATCAGTATACGATCTCCAGAATTCCACCATCTTGAGCATGTATTCATTAAATATTCAAGTATCACCAGAAAAAAAAATTATTAACTCCTTAAAGAATTGCAACATCTATGTGATGGTAGCCCTTGATTTCCTAGCTTAATATACATTGAATGGTAGAGAGTTGTTAGAATTCTCTATTTGCTAAGGGGAATGAAATAATGGAGTAAATCTACCCAGAGTCGATAGAAATTTAATTCCCACACATTTAAAAGTGTTTATGAACCATTAAAACCCATGGTATCTTCCATTTAACATAGATGTAGTATTAACACAACAATTAAACAATACACATGGAAAATTTACATCCCACATGAATAACATATTTACCCTGAAACCCAATTGGGAAAACCAACATTTAGTGGTTGCTTAGTTCTCTATTTCAAAAATATTCGGTGCATCTCTAGGATTTCTATGCAGCCTCCTCTCTTTGTATAGGTACCAAGCCAAAATCCCTTTGAGAGTCAAATTACAAGAAATGATAGGAGAGATAGGTGTAATGGGAAGACAAAGAGGATAACATTTTATTTCCCATTCATTTCTCTCCTATTTTCATTTTCTATTTTATTTAATTCTTACTTTTACTCTCTTTGAGTCTCATTTACTTTTACATTTTCATTGTCTTTAATGTTTTATCAAACCTCATTAATTAAATAATTACACTTGCCTATTGAGTCTTACAATCATTGTCTTGGAACCCATATTTGTACGAGGGAATCTTAAGAGCATGGGTGCTTCATAAGTAAAAAAGACACTTGTTCTTTATTTATATATACAAGCGCTGATGCTTCACATATGACATAGAGGGTCATTGTTTAGATAAAGGGAACCCAAGAAACCACATACATTGGCTTTTGCAGTGCACCTATGTTAACAATGAGCACTAGTGCTCCATTCTATCCATGATCGCCATATACTAGATAACACCACCCAATGGCCATTTTTTCCAAGTATCTATTCTATATCAACAATGGACCAATGTTTCATGTTTGTATAGATGCACCAAAACAAACCCTTTAAAAAAACCACTCACTATCACCCTAAAACCTACACAAAATCCTCTACTTATTGGTCTAAAACCTCCACTTCCAATGAAAAAAATTTTATACATGGTTTTTGAAAATGTTTTTCCATACACTTACACTAAAAGGATTTGCAAAAAATATGCCAAAATCCTTTTTTCTTGGTGGTGGTCTCTTGGATCTTTATTCCTTTCATGTATGTTTGTGTTTGGTGGTGTTTTGATAGTGCATAACTTCTAATTATCATAATAGGTGATGCTTAATTATTCTCTTCCTTTCCTTCTATTTGAACAGTGATAATGATTTCAACTAGATAAATTTCATAGGCCTTGCGTACCATTTTTGAGAAGGTCATTTCTTCTACCGTTAGTTCATTACTCTTTCTTTCTGTCTCTACAAGATAATTATACACTTGATTCTATTTCATCTCTCAAACTTTGTAGGGAGTAGTTCCCTATTCTAGACCTAGATTGATATTTGTTCATCTCCATCTTTTAGCTATACTATCAATTGTGGGTATTAAAAGGGTGAATAGATAATGATCCTATTAGCATTTCAATCATTTCTATCTAAGATACTCTAACTTGTTGTATTAGGTTCTATATTTATCTTCTATTGGATAATGCCATACATACTTCTATATACAACCTCAACTAGAGCTTCCCCTCTTCCATGTGTGCTACCAAAAATCTATGCTAACTATCTCTCCTAGTGTTTCCTTCATAACTAATGTGAAGTGCCTCTAAGCACAGCATCGATGCAATGCGCTACATCAAATTCATGCAACAATGTTTCAATTTTTCTAGGTTGACCATCCATCTATGGGTCCTTATTTCCCTCATGAGGCTTTTCAATAAGACTAACCGATAGAACTTAGTTCTCCCATCAAGTCAACATTCCATGATAAACACTATTGTGCTCAATAGGTTGTTGTATGATTGATCCTCTTCCAGTTGATTCCCTCTAGTTTGTTAAGTGGCCCCATTCTCTAGGGTTTCTCTTTAATTTTCTCTTCTATTTTCTCACTTCTCTCTTTCAATTCTCTAAACATTGGGTTTTAATTTGTATTGTCTTGATTATTCTTCTTGTTTTGTTTTTAGTTACTTCATCAATAAATAGAATTTCTCAATCATCAACATCTTTCTTCTATCCTCATCTATGACCTCTTGGAAATCTATTTTGGAATGAGTCTTCCTTTCTCTCTATTCATGATCATGTTCCCTTCATACCTCGATTTCAGGAAAAATACCCCCTGTAACTAGTCTCAACCTACTTAGAGAATCTAGAAACAAGCTTACATGCATATGCAATCATTTGTATATCATAATGTCTTTAAATTCCTTGTATTTAGTGTTTAAACTAATACAATGTTTACCCTTTACTAATTATTTGTCTTGAGGAATTCTTAGTGCAATTTCTTATCAATAATTTGGTCAACTACTTTTTCAATAAAAAATTCATGCACCAATGGTGGTTTTGTGCTAAAACAACTCGTGCATATCAATGTAGAACCTTTTTCTTCTTCTAATTTTCTCTCTTCAACACCATAATCTTCACAAAATTCTCCAAGATTTCCTCAAATCACTTGTAGGATTTTATCCACTCGTAATTAATTAGGTATGGTTTGAGTCTTCCATTTCTACCATATTTATTCGCTGCTAGAGTTTATAAACTTATTGATTACTTCAAAAATTGATTCAAGGAATTTCTCATGGGATTCTGTAAAAAAATCTTGTCTTGGCTTGTATGCAAGAGCTACATTATTTCTGCGTGCATAATTTCTTATATATTTTTTAACATTTTTCTCTATTGTACTCGTTCATCTCTCTTAATCACAATCTATATTTGTTTTCTATCCATCTTTTCATATATATTGTTCAAGTCGTAGGTTTATTGCAACTAGCAATGAAACCAATCTCCTATTGTAGGAAACACAATAATGTAACTTTGGATACTAATTGAAACAAAATATTCAACCAGATAGCTTAATAATCACTTACATGTACACATCTAACAATATCTTTATAGTACCTCAATATTATTTACAATAACTCTAACTCTCCAACCATTCAATATCTTAGTCTAAACTTTATATAGCTTCACATTAAGCATTGGTAGTTACAAAGACAACTACCACAATTGTTATTTTAAATAGAAAACAACTCACAATGGTTGACAAAACAACATTTATCAAATATTATGTATCCACAATGATAGATTTCACTAGTTGTCGTTAATTGTCTTCAAATGGTCAACCTTGGCTAAATCAATATAGCTAGTGTCGATAAGTCTTCAAGGGTCATCATTAATAAAATGAATATTGACATTGTCAACATTTTTGGTGATGACAATAAGTCTTAATATGTTGTTAGTCCAATGCTCATCTCTAATGTCGGTCATGATCTTAACCATTGCCGATGATTGTCATGTATAATGTTAGTGACTTCTTATGTCAATGCCACTAGGGGTTTTAATGAAAATAAGTCTTTGGAAAGGACTTCCTAAAACACCAACCTTTGTGACTCCTACAATGGGTGTTGATATTATGTCAATTCTCCTCCATGGAGTTTTGTTGAGAACACCTAGACAGAGCCTCCTTTAAACATTCATTTCCCCCAAAATTGGGTACCATATTATGATATTGCTTTCTTATACTCATTATAGAGTAACAACACATGGCACCATGCTCTCAATTGCCTCCACTCTTGCATGCATAAATGACACAAAATTTTGGTAAAGGATGGTGCACAACGCTTTTGTGTAATAAGGGAATGCATTTACATACAAGTACTATAGATAAATGCATTTCGACCTCGCCCATTTGGAAAACCTTGAAATTATCTTTCACTTGAGCTTGAAACACCCTTCTTAGACCATGCCAACCTTAAAGCTATATTTCACGTGAGTTTGAAACCCCCTTGTTAAACCCATGCCCCTATGAATTTATCAAAATTATTTCTTAAAAGCTTGCCTAGGTTCACCGTGAACTATAATTTGTCTTTCCTCAAATAATTTTACACCCTCTCACATATATTTACCTATTGTTACCATTTTCCCTATACCCATATGTACTTGTGATAATTTGGAGCCTTGGAACCAAGGAAGCCCAAAGGGTGAGTTCAAGGATGGGGATGATCTCCTACAAAGGAATTAGACTTAAGGTAAGCCATAATACCCTACAAATATTAAATTGACATTCTAGGTTAATTATTTACTAGGATGTTTAATGTCATAGGTAGACTTGGGTGCTTTCTTTGAGTTTCAAATAGTTCATTGAGGATCCTTGGTGTATTATACTTTCACCATGACAAAGTTTAGTATTTATGGCTCAATGGTCTAATGTGATTTTAACACTAAAGTACACTTGTTTTCCCCGTTTATAAGGATTTTTCTATAGATTCATACGCTTCCTAAAATATATGTTTTTGTTAATTGGGTCGTGGTTCATTGATGAAGACGTCGACAAGTTAGCCCACCTACCAAGGTTCAATTCCCCAAAGACACAAACAAGTAGTTGAGGGTAAGTGTATATCCTACGTGATTTTGGTAGAAGAGTACCCACTAACAGAAGTACTTTGTTTCATTGGTTTGGTCCTTAAGGTTTTTTTTCCCATTCGAACAAGCCACTAATGTTACATGACCCTTTTAGGCCAGTTGCAATGCTTCTCTTGACTTTCAACAAAAATAGATGTTGGGTTTATATCACTAGTTTCTCTTTTCAAATATAGGATTCGATAAAGGCTTGCTCCCCTTGAAACTTTTATGTATTTAATGGAATTGAGATCATTTGTTGGTTTATTTGGCTTGCCAAATTAAAATACAGGGCTATTCATTTGCTCAGTACATATTGGGTAATTCTTTAGCTAACTTTGATCTATAGAAGTGGTGAATGCACCATCCCCTCTTCATCTTGGGTCTCTTGATAATGTATAGTTGGTTTGTTTCTCTCTCGCGTTTCTTTGTGATGAGACAAGATCCCTCCATTCGGGTCCTCAAATTGCCCTTAATGTGGAGTTTTACTTACCATTACTTCATCTTAACCCTCTTTTTTCTATCTCAAAGCTAAGATGATTGGTTAATCGGTTTCCTCATTTTCCATCTTGAAATTAATCTCTTCACTTTTATATTATGATCTATCATTATAGAAATAAAAAGACAAATTAAAGGTTTATATCGATGTCACATTTGAATTTGATGATGTACATGCATATCCACGCACACACACCATCCTTCTTCTTACAATATGAGATCTCGATTATCTAACATGATCATTACAACCATGTTAACATGGTTGTTACAACCATGTTACAACCATGTTAACATGGTTGTTAGAATCACTTGGAAGGCGAGCACTGAATGCTGAGTCAATGTTGACTTACAATATAATCATTCCAAAAGAATAACGTTAGATGCACATAGCATCTCTTCCCGTTGCACACATACTTGCTAATGAGCTTTTTCCTCAAGCATGTTCAATCATTTCTATTATCCCCAAGAGTCCCTTGCCTACTCTACATGATTGAATAAACTAGCCACAAAATACTTTTGATAGAGTAATGAGTAGCCTAGGCACTCGGTAGACCCCCAGTTAAAATGGTGTTAACAAGCACATCTCACTACCGGACGGAGTTAAAAAGCAGAGTATTCCGTCTACATAGTTTTTAAACATAAAGACTCTTATATTGTTGAGATCATTATGCTTCATAGTAAATGAAACTGTAACGAAAGAATTCGACACAAATGCATTTATGGCTACAAGGATAAACATGGGAAAAGGATCAGTTTCCAGGGTTGAAATAATCAGTCACAAAATCATATAATCCTTGTACCATTTTCCAGACCATTTATATTAAGTTCCTTGATAGAAACAAGGTGCTATATAGCTTGGGTGGAAAACATCCTCTAACTTAGTGTATTGTTTTTTTCTTTATATATGTATATATATATATATCATCCGGCAGCTCCGCAAAATAAAAATATTACCCCATGTATGCTTTTCTTAACCTCATTGTTAAAAAAGATTAAAAAAATAATTGAAACAAACTACTCCTTTTATCCTTCTTCTCACTTAATAAATCCAGAATTAAAATGTATCCATTTAATGAATCTAGAATTAACATGCATCTATACTAATCCTTATGACAAAATTTTGCAACATTGCAAATACCTGAATTTTCAACTTAACAATTATGACAATCTTGGGAAGCAATGATATTCTTGAGAAATCCATTGTACATATTGTATCATATATAGTAATCCTGCGATGTCTAGTGTATACACATCTAGGTATCAAATCCAAAAAACAAAAGTTTCATTGATGATATTTACTACTGATATTATAGCTGAATTCCTTTGAAATGCACATATAATGATTTACAGTTTAGTAGATACTTCTACTTGTGCTGAACTAGCGGATATTTTAACAAGGAGTACAAGATTGTATATCATGGTTGTCCCCAAAAGTCAAAACTAAACTTGACTGATATACCAATTTAAGAACATGATAGAACAGTATGGATATTCATTCAGATAAAACCATACATGTGGGAAGATCCTTCTCAGAGTAGGGTGCAGTCCTCAAGATAGGATTGCTTTCAAAAAAGTTTGTTGGTTTAAGATCGAAACTTGATGACACTGTTGGCATGATTGGGTAGTCCTCTTGGCAAGGGAGATGATGGAAGCCCAATGTGTACCAGAGCACAATGTCTTTTTTCTCAATAGAACGGTCCCTGGTAGAAACAACATTATCACAAGTTTATCAGATCATTTTGACAGTACATATGCTGGAATTAAGTTCCACAGGTCCATCTTAGCCCATCTCAGCCCTCGAATTGTTATGCATAGAGAAGTATCAAAAAATGTTAAGGTGACAATCTCAACGTTTTCACACCCACCTCCTTTTAGTTTAAATAGTATTTATGAGTGCAAAAACAATGAGAATGACACTTAAAGTTTTTTGTAGCTCTAGGTGCATAACAGATCTAGGATTAAGATGGAACTCAGCTTCTGAGCATAAATTTCTGACTATGAAATTTAATTTCTATCATTCTAGAAAAGTCCGAAAATGAATTCTGGTGTCTTTGAACAAGCTCAAGTTTTGAAAGCAATAAAATTACCGTGATATTTAGAAACTTTCATGGGATTGCATGAAACTACTCACCTCTCAGACCAGACAGCCAGAGTGTCATCACCTTTGCTTTGGTAAACATATAGCCCACCTGCCCACTCCTCGCTTCTGTTATATGGAGTGACCCATATCTGATGAAAGCAAATTCTTTGTCACAATGTAGTCCAGAATGAAATTTTGAAATATCAAGAATCACATTTTCCCCATGAATTCAGATTTAATTTGTCAAAAAAAATATATATGTGATCAATCCAATATGCAAACCTCCATTTGACTACTTTCATGTGTTTCGCTTAATTCTAATACAGCATAAAATGGGTATAGGCAATTTTGAAGCAGATTTCACTTCAGTGACATATGTGATAGATATTTTATTATTTAGTACGATTTTCATCAACAAAAAAGAGCTAAACTTTCAATCCATCCAAACCCAAACCTGGTTGTTAGTAAAGGCCCCTCGGAGCTGAGGAGGATCATTGTGATTGAGCAAGCTTGCAGCAGTGCCCGCAGGGACAACTTTATATCCCACTGGATTGCCAATCTTTGTCTTCTTTGATGGATTGATGACATGGAACTCAG
Organism: Pseudotsuga menziesii; assembly: GCA_001517045.1. Lineage (NCBI taxonomy): Eukaryota > Viridiplantae > Streptophyta > Pinopsida > Pinales > Pinaceae > Pseudotsuga > Pseudotsuga menziesii. The sequence goes on along the minus strand of LPNX010009251.1, from coordinate 141,660 downwards.
ATGGCTGATAGAGGTTCAGTTTAATTTGGGCTTCCTTCTCTGTTTTAGCTATGTGTCTCTCTGCTTTCCAAAAACTTTTTCTTGGAGTTTGTCCATTCTTCACCGTTTGCTTGGCCATTTTGACCTTAGCAAAGGAATTGTCTGTACCATCAATATCCATGTCCAGGTAGAAAGTGACATAATGGTCATGGATGACACCAATTATATTCTCAGCAAGCAAAGTTCCATGGATGTCATCCTCTGAACTGATCTGGTCAACATTTTCATATTTTGTACCTTTGATCATCAAGATCCCACTTAGTCCAACCTGTGTGACAAATAAAATGGTCAAAAGTTTTTCCTTCTAAGTTCTAACCTACTCTTGAGTAAAAACAACTTGCCAAATTCCTTCTTCAAGGAAAGATTTCAAAGTTTCATACCTTCAGTCGGATAAGGCCATCAGTCTGAAATTCCCAATCCACAATATAATCATAGTTTGCCACAGATGCTGCCATGCGGACTACTAAGGTCACCTTTGGTCTAACTTCTCGAATCTGTGGAATGATATATTTCATGAATTAGAAATACAAACAATATTCCAATACAAACGAAAGCATCAAATCTTTTCAACGTTTACCCAAATGCCAAGGAGTTTTCCAAGCACATATCTAAATGCCAAGGAGCTTGTCACTGGGTACCAAGCAGCTGCCTAATGGTACCCATCCTAATTTCCTTTATGGTGACTGGAAGGACACATATGGACAACCAAACATAAGGTGTATTAATATTAAGTCCTACTCTGTATATGCAGATTTATTACTGCCACAAGTTCTACTCTGTCCCTGCAGATTTAATACTTCCATTAACAACTCCTAGTCAGGTGGATCAACAAAAGTTAGCAGACACATTTCTGGGAAAAATAGGCCTATAGAAAACAAGACTATAAACCTAAAAAAGTCAACGGAGCTCAAACTATAAAGCTATGTAATAAGAACAAGAGGAATGCGCAATCAATTCTTCCTTGAAAGGCCTAATAAACGAGAAGGGTGTAACCCAAAATACCAAAAGAGGAAAGAAGTAAGACAAATAGAGATAGATACAAAAGGTGGGGGAAGAGAAGGAAACCCTTCAATGTGCTTCCTTGAAACACAAACATCTCTTCTAGCATCGAAGATCAAAGGGTCTCTGTAGAGGTAAAGAAGTTGGAAACAGGAACAGAAAACCTCAGAACTTGGTTGAAGATAGTCCATGTTACTTTCAGCAAAACTGCTTAGAAGGATTATGTGCAAGTTTCCAAATAAACATTCTATAATGGAATCTATCTTAATCTGTTTGAACACGGAAAGCAATTGCAAGAAACACATCAGAATTTACCTCCATGCCTGAAATTGGACACTCTGTGTGGCGCCAAGCTATATCGCCTGCATATCGCTCAAATATGCAGACCATGTTAGATCTTACATAAGGTGTTCCATCGTCAGCAGCAAAGACCCCGTCCATGTAGTAGGCATTTCTTGGGCAGTCATTGAGTGGGTCAAGAGACATAGCAGTCAGCCCAAATCCATATTCACCTGCATCCATATAGGTCTTAAAATACCAAGCATCACTAGGGTCCATGTAAGGCACAAAGAGCTCGGAGGTAAAACCCTTGTACAAAACCCTTCTCATTTTTCCACTGTCTGGATCCTTAATGGCTGCTTGTGATATGATCAGTCCAGCACGAGGATCAGGCTTGAGATGGAATTCCCAACTTCCCCATTTGACTTGATGACCATCAACTGTAAAGCTGGGACCCTTGGGCTGCTCAATGGAGATAGGATTAAGAGGGGGCATCAAAGGATACTTTTGAGCAGTCAGTCTATAGTCTGTACCCTCTGGCTTTGGCAAGGGTATATTTTTTCCCTTATCTGTGATTTTCACGACCTCTTTAGCATCCATATCAACCAAAACTGTGAGACCCTCAATGGGTCTCATGTAGAAGTTTGCTGTCCCTGCGCTTGAATAGCACTGAACTTTTACCAATCTCCGGCCTTCTTCGCCAGGTCCGAACCAGCCCAGAGAAATAGGTAGGCATGCCAGGTCACTTACGTTAACTCCCCTCTTCCCTATAATTTCTACGAATTTTTTGCTTTTCAAAGGCACCTTAATGTTTGAAGTCATATCCTCCATCGTCATAGCAGGATACCCATTTTCATTATTGATTTGACTGTCAACAATCTGGCTTAATGCAAGGTCTACACTCAGCTTATAAGCATGCCCATTAGACCAAGCTATTATTAAAGCCTTCCTGCTTGGAAGGCTATTTCCTGCCTTCCATAACAGGACCTTTTCTTTTGGGGGCTCTTCTAGCACCACAGAGTGAAGTGTAAACTTACCATGATTGAAAATTGAGGACTTCTGCAGAATCCCCTGGACTTTCTTGATCTCCTGAAGGGTCAAAGGATCCAGTGGATGCTTTGCAACTTCCTTCTCATGATCAACTTTCTGTTGCTGCTTGGGCTTGCTTTTCTCTATAAAAACATCATTATTACCGCTGTTTTGAATCCTGTTCTTAAAGGTGCACCAGGATCCATACTCAGAGCAATCCAGTTCAATTCTTCCAGAAACCTGAGAAGGCAAACGAACCCAAGTCTTCACGAAAAGCACTAGCAGCAAGGATCCAGTGAGAATAAATAGGAATCTAAGGTAAGTTGTGGAATCCATGGCTTACAGGTGCCAGGAGAGAACTTTGCTGAATCTCTGTGTCTATGCAATTAGTATTGCATTGCTGGGCTTCTAGGGTTAATACAGTAAACTAACTGCTCTTGGGCTTGCCACTGGGGATGTTGTCTGCCACATCCAAAGGCTTCTGCTTGATTCTTAGAACTGCAGAGCCAGTTTATATAACAAGTACACAAATTCCACGGCAGCATGCACTACCGCTACTTACTGGACCGGTACAAATATGGTGAAGTGGCATGAAAATATGGCCCAGAATCCTCTCCACAGACGTAACTATTGCACCAAGTATATTCATGATTCATCCCATTTGGAGATTCTCAGGATTTGGGTTTGGAATCTTTAGATTTTTGTGCTATCTTAAATTACAAGATGCTTTGCTGCACTAAAAAGTCTTCACCTTTATTTTAATTTTGTTATTATTTTGCAGTAAATGGAATTGAAATTTACTTGGACATCACGATCGATACATTTATCAGGCCCATTAATAGGAACACCGGTGGGCATATGTTGCCTATTTTTAAGGAGTAAGTTATTACATCATTATTGGATTAAAAAATTAATGGGAGTGTCGGATTTATAGAGTTTCGAATCGGTGATTTAACAAGTTTTTCAATGTTTTAACAATACATTTTTTATTATTTATTTTATGTTTTTAAGAAGTATTATTATAAAAACTTATTTTTATGTTTTATGAACTATTTTGATGAAAATATCAAATTTTATCATAATTTGATTAGGATTTTAAATTTACAAAAATTCTAATTCTAAATTACTATAAAATTAAAATACTCTAAACTTTAATATATTTATACATTTTGATTTTAGTAACATTAGATTAACGAATTATAGAATTATAGAATATTTTATTTTAAAAATAAAAATCTTTATTTAACTAATTTACTAGATTAATTTATTATCGAATTTTAGAATACACGGGAAACCCAACAATACTTTCCCACATTAGTGGATGGTAGAGGTGGTAAACCGCCGGCCATCCTCGCAAAAGGCCTAACCCCAAAGGACTCAAGGCGCGAACCCATGACCTCGCCCCGAACCAAGAGAGTGTGCGCATGTCTTACCTCGAACCCGTGACCTCTTCCCGAGCACCTCTTACCAATTGACCTAACCCTTGGGGCTTAATAAAGGTATTTTCATAAAGGTTTTTCTTTATCTAAGTTTTAAAACAACGAATTATGTGACAAAGGTGAGTTATGAGTCATTTTTCAAATCAAAGGTTTTTGTAAAATGGTTTGAATTGAAAGTCTTCACAAGATTTTTATTTATCTAAGTTTTAAAACAATAATTATGTGACGTCATTTTTCAAATCAAAAGTTTTTGTAAAATGGCTTAAATTGAAAGTATTCACAAGCACTTAATAAAGGGTAATTAAGAAAAGACATGCCTTTACATGAAATTTAATATTTTGGTATGTTTTTATTTTGACTTTAGTATAATATATTTATATATTTTGATTTTAGTAATATTAGATTAACTAATTATCAAATTTTAGAATATTTTATTTCAAAGATAAAAATCTTTATTTAACTAGTTTATTCATGAAGATTTTTCTTTATCCTAGTTTTAAAACAACTAATTATGTGACAAAAGTGAGTCATAAGTCATTTTTCAAATCAAAGGTTTTTGTAAAATGGTTTAACTGAAAGTCTTCACAAGAACTTGATAAAGGGTAATCAAAGGTTTTTGTAAAACGGTTTAAATTGAAAGTCTTCACAAGAACTTGATAAAGGGTAATCAAGAAAGGACACGCTTTCACGTGAAATTCATTATTTTTTTTGGTATGTTTCTGTCTTGACTTTAGTGTAATTTATTTATATATTTTGATTTTAGTAATATTAGGTTAAGCGATTATCAAATTTTAGAATATTTTATTTTAAAGATAAGAATTATTTAACTAGTTTATTCATAAAAAATTTTCTTTATGTATGATTTAAAACAACTAATTATGTGACAAAGATGAATTAGGAGTCATTTTTCAAATCAAGGGTTTTTAAAATGGTTTAAATTGAAAGTTCACAAGGCCTAATGGTTAAGAGCATGTGTTTCCTCTTAGGAGGTCACGGGTTCAAATCGAGAGGGGGGTAGTGTATGTACACCTCTGTAGACTTTAGCAGTTAAATCGCTGCGCAGAGGGGGGTCCCTTGTCCCACAAACAAGGGGGTCTCATACACCAATTTGGTGTCTCGCTTGGCGGTGACCTTAAAAATAGATTATTATTATTATTATTATAAGAACTTGATAAAGAGTAATCAAGAAAAGACAGGCCTTCACATAAAATTCACTATTTTTGTATGTTTCTATCTTGACTTTAGTGTATACATGACACATCCAAGACATGGAAATCAACTACTATTTGCACTTTGTGTGGAAAGCAATAACAAGGACACTAATACTGGTAGTGACATCCATAGAGTGCTATGCACAAGTTGTTTTCTCGGTAAAGATGATGTGGCATGAATAAGAGACCATTATCTCGTAATAAAAGGTTAGTGTGACATGAATAAGAATCCATTATCAACAAAGAATCCATTTTCATTTTGAGCTACTTTATTCTTGGTAAAGTACGTAGTATCTTTGTATATATGATTTTTTTATTAACATATGTAGTATATTGAAAGATAAACATCATGGATGTTATATTCCATCTCAATTTCGTCACATAAGACTTTTAAATAAGTGGTTAAGGTTAGTGATATAAAGATAAACATCATGGATGTCATATTCCATTAAATATTTCGTCACATAAGACTTTTAAATAAGTGGTTAAGGTTAGTGATATAGCGTTTTATTTCATGGGCCTCACTAAAGATGCTCTTGTTTGAAACTGCAATATCAGAGTTGGTCAATGATAGGTTTGGGGCTGGTACTAAGGACAAAGATGATCTTGTATGGATGCTGGTCTTAATTTAATAAATATTTGATAGATGTTTATCTTATTTGGTTTATGGTTATAAAATTGTAATGTGTTGTTTTCATAATTTATGGTTGGAAGATAAAATTTTATGGTGATTAGGATTGTTAATATTAAATAATTTATTAAATGAATTATTAAATAAAATTGTGGAGCTTGAGTAGATTTAATGGTTAAAAATATGTGTTTTCTTATTTAAAATTAAAAGTTCAAAATTAAAGAATTATTAAATGAATTATCAAATAAAATCATGGAGCTTGAGTAGATTTAATGGTTAAAAATATGTGTTTTTCTCATTTAAAATTAAAAGTTCAAAACTAAAGAATTATTAAATGAATTATCAAATAAAATTGTGGAGCTTGAGTAGATTTAATGGTTAAAAATATTTGTTTTCTTATTTAAAATTAGAAGTTCAAAATTAAAGTTAGGTAGGGTATGTACATCATAGACTAAGTAGTCAAATCATTGTATAGTGAGGGTTTCTTGCCCCACAAATGAGAATTGTAGGGAGATGCTTTCTTGCCCCACAAATGAGAGGGTGTCATATGTCAATATTTGATGTTTGGCTAGGTTATGATCTTAAATTAAATTCTTATTCTTATTATTATTAAATTAAAATAAAAGATTAATAAAAAACTACTCTAGGTTGTGACTTTAAATTGGATTATTATTATTGTGCCGAGAGGCACTCTACAGCTCAGTATGGGGGAGATCTTGTAACGTTATGTAACGTTACGTAACGTTGTAATGTTACGTAACGTTACATAGATGTCGGCTATAAAAAACAAAACTTTTAATTATCTTCCATAAAAAAATGTCCGTGAGAAAAACAACACAATATAGGGGAGATGTTGTAATGTTCCTTCCTAACAAAATAAAAAATATTATATGCAGCCATAAATAGTATTAAATATTAATAATAAAAATATTATTTGTGGACCTTAAATAAAAAAATGTGACTTTTGGTCTGAATCACATTAAAGCTGATAGTTGAGTGCAATACTTAAGAAGAGGTCTTCACCTCCAAAGATTTGATCCCTCTCGGCGCTTGATAGAGCCTGGGATTTGGATCTATGCTGGTTATTATTAAATTAAAAAAGATATTTAATAAGTCTTTTTATATAAGAAAATAATCTATACTTTTATATCAAAGTACAACTAAAAACATAACCATTCTTTACATATCAAATGACACAACTTCTCTTCTTAGAACATAGAATAGAGACGAGCTTCTAAAACAACCAATCAACCTACTACTAAAGTATTTCTTCTAGCAATATCATAGAGCTCCCAAAACTTCTCAAAATTTCAAGCCTCCAAATAAAATGTTTAATTTTTTTTTATTTGGTGTTCCATCCAATATGAGATTCCTGAAAACAACAAAATTGTAGTACTAAATTTAACATCCCACATGAAATAATTGCTGTTAGAAGATAAGAATTTGTCCTTAGATATTTAATAAAGCCTTATTTAGAGCATTGCTATTAGCACTATTATATTGGTACATATTTTAGTTCTTATGAATGCCATAGTTTTTATATATATAACTATGTAATTTGTAAAATTGTGTTATTTAATATCCATCTTAAACTTAGATCGCTCAAGAAAAATAAGTACACGTGAATACACGTCAAGAAGAAAAATAAGTACACGTGAATAAATGTTTTTTTCTCTCAATGCTTCATAGTTCTAGGTTTAAGATGGATATATGTTGATTTTAAAATTCTTTATTTTATAAGTTAGCATGATTTTTTTAATTTTTAAACTTTTATTAACCATTACATTACATAACAAACATTACAAATTAATATGAAACTACTAGGGCCAAAATGTATCCTAAATAATAAAAGATGAGAGAGAAAAAATAATATTTTGGTATTTTTGCGATAATTTTGCTCTCAAACTCGGAATTGGGCGCTCTTAGTACCATTGGAAAGGTAACTTCAACATTTATGGGAGAAAAAGCATCTTTTGAAAGATTTCAGGAATCTTTCAAAATATGTTTTTCTCCTAGAAATACTTAAATCTCCTCCCTAGAAAATTGGTGTAGAATCTAGAAAAAATAAAAACTTGAAAGTTTTATCTCTTTTCAATACTTTCCCAGTGGTACCAAGAGAACCTGATCTTGAGTTCGGGAGAGAAAGTTATCGCAAAAATACCGAAAGATCCTCTTTTATCTCTCATTTTTTTCTTATTTAGGATACATTTTGGCCTTGGTAGTTTTGTATATGGTCTTTCCTATACTGAGCTGTATAGCACATCACTATTGGTGCAAAAAGACAAGGTTTAGTTTACTTTACAAGTCACTTGCTCATATTATCACTATGTCAATAGGTTGATCTCACAATGGAGGTTAAATATTTTTCATAAGGGGTTTGGAGCCAACCAATGTCTACCTCAACATTATATGCATAGACAGTTCTTGTCTCATGTACAACACATACCATAATTCTAGTGTTTCTATACTCAAAGCTTAGTCATACTATTAGGTTAAAATTATGGTGGCCCCACGTGGGTGTTGCATCGACATGCATAAATATTATGCTTCTTAGAGCCTAGTAAATCACATTTAACTATGCTTCATTAGGTCTTTGAAATTAATGTGTAAACCTTTGGATAAGATATGGGAACGAATTTAATGGAACACCGAAGTTCATCACATAACATCCAGAGACTTTTTCATGAGCAATTTTGAATTACTAAATATATGATTGTTGGATGTACATATTAGTTCAATCCACAAGAAATTGGTGACATTATTTTCTTAGAAAAGAGAAATGCATACAAAATAAGAATAAGGCTCTCTAATTTTCTTGACATATAATGAGATTGAGAATGAACAATGCATGAAGTGGATCATATATTTATAGTAATTCACATTATTGTTAAATAGTGAAAAAGAAGCAAAAACAAAATAACAAATTTCCTTTCGAGACCTTCAATGGAACAAATTTCCTTTTGAAACCTTCAATGGTTGGAGTGCCAATGTCCATGGAATTCCAATTGTTTGAATTTGAAGATTTGAAAGAATCTTACATGCATTGTCAAAATTCATGTAGATATATGCAACCACATAGAAATCTACACATAACCTTCAAAGTGGATGGTATCTTTTACAAGTTGAATTTTGTGTGTATTCATCCATAGCCATTTATTGGAAAATGAATAAGTTAAGACGCTGATTCAAGAATTGCTAGACAAGATCCACATTCAAGCATGTTTATCACCATGTAGACAAGTTATTGTTCTTATTCCAAAGAAGTATGCATGTCGAGAATGTTTGTAGACTATTGAATCTTAAACAATATCACAATAAAGATATATCTATTGGTATGCATTAATGACATAATAGATCAACTTCAAGGAGCCATGTATTTTTGTGCAATTAACTTGAAATCAAATTACCACAAAAATGGTATCAAGATATAATATATGTGGAAAACCAACATTTAGGGCATGCCAAGGATTGTTTTAATGGATTTTGATTCCTTTAGGTTTTACTAATTCTCTTATGACATTAATCAAGATGTTGAATTGAGTTCTTAGGTCACTTCTAAATTTTTACATAGTGCAAATCCATAAGCTTGCACACAATGACTAAACATTGCGGAAACATTCATGCACATATATTGATTATTTTGTGATTATGTATCTAAATTATATATATATTTTTTTGCAAGAGCATAGGAGGATCACTTGAAACACTTTGACAAAGTATTTGTAACATTGCACGAGGAGAGTTGCTTGTGAATTTGAGGAAGTGTACATTTGGAAAGATAGAATTTGTTTGATCTTGGATTTTATGTGAATTAAGATGAATATGGCATTGATCTAATGCATATTTTGTCCAATACCAACTGACCATTTCTAAAGAAAATTCATGATTTATGGAGTTTCATGTCAATTGTTGATTAGTGAAGTATTTTTATTGTGTAGTATTCCCATGTCATGAAACCACTTAATACATTGAATTATGACCAAGATAGTTTTAGTTGGTGCACAACACATCATGAAGTTCTCAAAGAGATCATGAGCAAAGTTTTGAATTCTTTATTCCAAGTGGAACTTGATAATCAATCGGCCTTTGAAATCAAAGTAGAGGCCTTTGGACATGATATGGGCATAGGTTTAATGCAACATCACAATTCATCACATATCACTTTGATACTTTTTAAAGAGCAATTTTTAATTATTCAAATATATGATTGTTATATGTTCATGCTAATTCAAGGCATGAGTCATTAGCAACATTAGTTTATTGGAAAATAGATTATCCTACACAATGATAGCAATGCTTTTTAGTTTCTCCATAGACATAATAAGATTCAGAATTTGCACGATGTGAAGTGGATCACATGGTTGTGGAAATTTGATATTATTGTTAAATACTAAAATTTAAGCACGATTTTTTTGTTGTCTTCCTTTGGAGATCTCCAATGATTGGATTGACAATGTTTTGCACAAGCCCAACAATTTGAATTCAATGCTTTCAAATAATCTTACATGCACTGTCCAAACTTTGCGTAGTTATATATACTCACATATAAATATACACAATTACTTATAGGTGAGCATTTATGAGAATATATGCTAAAGGATGGGAGCTTCAACAAGTTGAATTTGATATGTATTCCTCGAGGACATTATAAACTATAGCTATTGCACGAGGTGCAACATTCCCAAATATTAAGGCACTTTGAAGTGGTGAATCTTGTGATCATCAATTCATAAAGGCATTTCCACTAGGAAAATATGGCATATATGCTAGCAAATTTTGTGAGGAGTTTCACTCTCTATTGCATATCCAAGCCAACAAATCAAAATTTGGGAAAGTATATTATACTCCCAACCCCTAGTAGACCATAGGAATTGTTTTTACTAGATTCCTTAGAGTCCTACTAATAACCATCATGTGAAATGGTTATCTTATGGTAGTTGGTTATCTTATGGTAGTTGTGGATTGTTTCAATGAAATGGTCATGATGATACCATGCAAGTAAATGGTTCTAGTCAAACAAGAAGAGCATGTGTTCTTTGAGAAGATGTGCATGCATAATGGCTTATGTCCATCAATCTATTGTAACTATGAATAATTTCCTTATATATATATTTGGATAACATAGTTGGAATAATGAGAACTAAGATAAAGAGGAGTATTCACTTTCACTTTTAAATAGATGGTGAGAAAAAGGTAGTAAATCACACCATAATTTAATCGTTTTTCATCCTCAGTTGAGAAGCACCACCTAAGAATATGAAATCACTTAACCATAATCCAAAATGCTTTACTAAAAAGTTAACCTAATTAGGTTATTTTTTATTTTTTTGAAGTTTAGGTTCTAATTTTGTTCAATAATGAATTTTGATTGTGATTTTTTATGTGTATGTTGACCTGCATTTTGACCTAAATTTATAATTTAGGTTAAAAAGGAGAGAATATTGCTAAAAAAAGTTGGAAATTTTTATGTCGAAATATTAGAGGAAAATTAAGACAAAATCTAAGTGAATAAATAGGTCAAAATTAAATGGGAAGGTAGCTACTTTGGATTCTTTCCTTGGACACTATCCAACACTACCCCTAATCTTTTGCAGACTCATTAAGCATGTATGAGGCCAAAGTTAAACTCTAATGGGAATATATTACATAATTTGTATGCATATATAAAATAATAGTGAAGAACATTGAATACTTTAAAATTAATTCATCCCTATTTCCATAATAAGATAACCATGAATAATTATATGCAAATAAAGCCATGTCCAATAAATTAATTGTTTAGTATTGATTTCCACCCACTTGTAGGAATCAATGAAGGATTCTACCCCCAAGATAAACCATGATACCACTAAGACAAAAGGAATATCCTAAAGGGATCTAGAATCACACATCCCAACCCATTACTCTCAAAATAAGCCACATGATCACTACAAATCTCTCCAAACCCTCATCTACCCATTAAACCAAACATAGTTTACTCTCTTCCACTACCCTACACAACAAAAGGAATCATTAAAGGAAATTTGGGGTCTAAAATTGGCCTTATAAGAAAATGCACTAGCAATAAGTTCTTGTGAGTTGGAATTCAAGAACTAATAGAATTCCAATAAAATGAGTCAACCATAATGGTTGAATTGACATATTTGTCATAAAAAAAAACTACTTTTTTGTTCGTATTTTCCACATATCTCCCTGTGTTTTTACTCAAATTTCGATCGGGAGAGCTCGTTGGATGTGGAATTTGATTCTGCATCCAACGAGTGCCTACAATGCATACTTTTGGTGGACCTCGCTACCCCAAAAACAAGAAATACCTGAAAACACGTGATGATGATGTCATCATCATGTGTTTTCATATATTTCTTGTTTTTTGGGTAGAGGGGTCTGCCAAAAGTATGCAGTGTGGGTACTCGTTGGATGCAGAATCAAATTCCGCATCCAACGAGCTCTCCCGATCGAAATTTGAGTAAAATCACAGGGAGATATGTCGAAAATATGAACACAAAAAAGTAGTTTTTTTCTTTTTTCGTCTAAAATTAATAAATATTATTTTATTATTTTATTATTTTAACTATTATTTTATTATTTTCCTTCAGAGGCCCATTTTAGACCTCAAAATTCCTCTAATGACCCACTATTTCTCCAACTCAAGAATCCCTTAGATTACTTTTCCCTTTTAATTCTCTGTAGCATGTGTAGAAAAATATCCAAATCTGGTATCTTCCTTTTGGTGATAAACTAAGAAAAATATTGTTAAGATTCTCATAGTCAATGAGTAGAAATAAAAGGGTTGTAGGTCTAAAGGTATTTTATCAACTACTATCAAAATTTTAGGCATGGTATCTCTCTCCAACTATCCCATTTTGGTTCACATTTTAAGCATCAAGCTTTCCTAACTTCTATGAGAATTTACCATCCATCAATACATGGGAAACTCTCACCATTTCCAGGCATAAAATCCATGAAAACTAAGTAGAAACACCCACATGACATGGGAGCTTTTCTTATTTCATTTCCCACAAATGGTTTTATAACCATAATGTTAGGATGCCCTCTAGGGAAGATAGTAGATTGGACGGAACAAATCCAAATACACACAAGATGGATGCATCACAAACACAATTGAAGTGAAAGCACAATTTTTCATTAAGATATCTACATTATAAATAAAACTCAAGGTGATTCTTAGTTTCATCTTCCAACCTATCCCTTGGACTCCTCATTACTATTGGTCTCCACCTAACCTGAAGAATTAGGTTCAAAAAAGCCCCCCCTTAATTCGAAGGGGTGTATGTTACTCCAAGCAGAGAGCTGAAATTTAGAGCTGCAAATATATAAAATCACTTTTTAAACCAAATGCTGATAGAAGCTAAAGTCTTCTACTAAATTAGTGGTTTTAATATGACCAAAAAATATGGAACTTGGCGATAACTCTAATTCTGTCTCAGCAGATCTCTAGAACTTGGCTTTGACTCAGGTTCTTGCTTAGTGGTTCCTAGAACATTTCGAAGGCTAGAATAAGTCGTATTTATTCTACTAAGTGGTGGTTTAATGATGACCAAAAACTATGGAAATTGGCTCTAAAGATTAGATATTCTTGGAACATAAAAAAAGCGTAATAGAATCTAATTCATTCTACTAAATGGGTTGTTTTAGGATGACCACAAACTCTAGAGCTCAATGGAACATGATTTGACTGTGGTTCAATGCTACATCTATGAATCTGGATAGGTGGCTCTGGCTTGAGGCTCTGGAAATTGGCACAATTTTTTCTCTATATGGAATTGGTTGTGGCTCACTTATTATTACTTACTTGCTTATGGTCATCATTGTTCCTTCCTTCATGTCAGAAACAATTTGAGCAGAAGAGAATGCCTTAACATATGTTTCAATACTCATGAATAAAATTTTTGGTATGACTTATTGTTGATGTATTTGTAACTTCAGAATGTATTCATCTATGTATCTTATGTCTTGTACCCCGATTTTTATTCTAGGATGTGTCTGTAATATAATTGAGTCATGATGTCATGCCCCGATGTTCCGATCGGGAGGATCTATAATGTAAACAAGTCATGTCAAGTCATTATGGGTAACCCTCCTATTGTCTAAGTTTTAAATTCCCCGCAGTTCCGGGGCACTAGGGTTATTAGACTCACCTAGTGAAGTCAGCCCTAGTAGGGTTTTAGTCATGTCGAGAATCAGTACAAATAGAGAGGTGACCTCTCTATTTAACACACATCTCATACACACTCAAGTGTAGCGCATAGTTGAGGAAGGAGAAGACACCGGGGCTAGATAGAAAGAAGGTTACTGCTGTCGGGAGATCATCTTACTATTTTGGGCTTTTCTGTTTGGTGTTGATTCTATCTCTGAGGAAGTTGCAGGGTTTTCTCCATTTATGGTTTCCCCGAGGAAAAACACTGTGTTCATTGTCTCTTGTGTTTGATTGTTGTGCTTGTTATTCTCTCAGTTAAAAGATCCTAATAATGCTAGCTTAATGTTAAAAATCTAACATGGTATCAGAGCTAACCTGAGAAGAAGACACTGTGTAGCTGCAGGAACTAGGGCTTCCTACTTTGTGGATATTCCTCCACATATTTTTAGCAAAAGAAGGGTGGAATAACTCTCCTCCCTAGGGCGCATCTTTCTGTCGAAGATGAATCCAATTCTGAGGTTTTTCAGTTTTGGACCCGACACTACTGCTGGAAATTAGGGATTTTCATAGAAGAGGAAATTTTCAGTGAGCCCTAGCCTAGATTGATCTCCACCCCAAAATTGAAGTTAGGGATCAATTTCAAAGCATTTGGTTGGATAGAACTCTGGAAAAGAAAAACCCTAATCTGCTCCTGAACCAGTACTACATGATTTCAACTCCAAATCCAGATCCAACATCTTGACCTGGTAAGATATAAATATTTTGTATTTCCATTTGAGGTTCTCAGTTAAGATGTCTCATCATACCAAGCTTGATGAAAAGCTTGAGGGAGCTGATAACTTCCGAGCCTGGAAGTATAGGATCTCCCTGGTCCTGGAAGAAAATGAGTTGGACTCCTACATCAATGAGGAGGTTCCAGTTCTAGAGGGAGATGAGGCTAAGGCCTTACATAAGAAGAAGTTGGTTATGGCAAAGAGGATCATTGCTGATTCTATCAAGGATCACCTTATACCACAGGTGTCCTCCCTCAAGACACCTAAAGCTATGTTTGATGCCCTAACCAAATTGTTTGAAGGGAAAAACTTAAACTGGAAGATGACTTTGAGGAACCAACTGAAGAAAGTGAAGATTCAGAATGTAGAGACCATCTAGTCTTAATTCAAAAGGGTTTCTCAGATCAAGGAACAATTGGAAGCAGTATATGAAGAAGTGGAGAATGTATAGATTGTGATGACCACCTTGAAGGGTCTCCCTAGGACATTGGACTCCTTCATTCAAGGGATCTGTGCCAGGAAGAAGCTAGTTAAGTTCAGCAGATTGTGGGAAGAATGTTCTCAAGAAGAAGCTCGGATAGCAACCCAAGAAGAGAAGATGGGAAGTGAAGATCAAGCTCTCACAGTACAATCCAAGAAACCCAGATCCAGCCATCACAGAAGTAAGTACTCTAATCAAAGAAATAAATCTAGAAAGCCTAGAGATAAGTCTAAGTTCATTTGCTATACATGTGATGAAAGATGACACTTTGCTAGAGATTGTCCTAAGAACAAAAGTAGCTCTCACAAGAAGAAGGGAAACAAGAGAAGACATCATGCTCATGCTGCAAAGGATGATGAACCGTCATCAAAGATAACCATATATGAAAGTGAAGATTCTTCAAGCCAGGAAGAATATGTTTTGATTTCCTCTCTCATAGGAAACATTACTCATGGAAGCAATGATTGGCTTATAGATAGTGGGGCTTAAAAAAATATGACTAGATTGAAGGAATCCTTTGTGAAACTTTCAGAACATGAATCACCTCACAAGGTGAAACTAGGAGATGACTACCAGTATCCAATAAAAGGTAGTGGGGAATCCTCCTGTAAGTTAGACTCTGGAAAGTCTATGACAATGAAGGAAGTATTGTTTGTACCGGGACTCAAGAATAACCTTCTCTCCATATCTACATTAGATGCAAAAGGAATTAGGGTCGCATTCATAGATGGTCAAGTCATCTTGTGGCCAAAAGGAAAGACTATTGATGATGAAATAGTGATTGGGGAACAAGAAGGAGGTTTGTACAAATTGAAGGGCCATCCAGAACAAGCCTTGGTCCATGATACAGTAGAGCCAAATGAACTTTGGCATAGAAGGGTTGCACATGTACATTACATATCACTACCTCTTGCAAGCAAAGTTGTTGAAGGTCTTCTAGAAATACAAGCAAAACATGATGGGGTCTGTAAAGGATGTGCGAAAGGAAAGAACAAAAAGAAGACATTTCCAAGTAGTGAAAGAAAAGCAAACGAAATATTGGAAATCATCCACTCTGATGTATGTGGTCCTATGTCACCAAGCTCTCTAAGGGGGTATGTATACTATGTTTCTTTCATTGATGACTTTTCTAGGAAGACATGGATATACTTCATGAAGAACAAAGACGAAGTATTCAGCAAGTTCAAGGAATTCAAAGCCTTGATCGAGAATCACACTGAAAAGAAGATCAAGACCTTTTGATCAGATAATGGCGGAGAATTCACTTCAAATGAATTCAAAGAGCTATGTAAAGAATCAGGGCTTAAGAGGGAGTTGTCCACTCCTTATAATCCACAATAGAATGGGATTGTAGAAAGGAAGAATATAACTATCGTGGAAGCTACAAGAGCAATGCTTCATGATCAATATCTTCCTATGCATCTTTGAGCGGAAGCTGCTAGAACAACGGTGTATGTACAAAACCGTACTCCACATAGAGTACTTGAGAACAAGACTCCTGAAGAAGTATTCTCCAGCAAGAAACCAGAAGTTATCCATCTCAGAATATTCGACTGTCCTATGTACATACACATTCCAAAACAAAAGACAAAATTAAATCCTTCAAGAAAGAAGGGTATATTTGTGGGATACTCTGAAAGCCTGAAGGCTTATATAATATATTTCCTAGGATACAAGAAGATTGACATCAGCAGGGATGTGAAATTTGATGAAGACACAGCTTACAACAAATCTAGAAAGAGACTTGCTGAAGAACCTGAAGAAGGAGAAGCACCCAGAATTCATGATACAACCATGGACGAAGAAACTCAAGAAGAAGATCAAGAATTTTAAGTACCACAAAGACCTGTAGATCCACCTCTGGAGAAGAATCCTCATAAGAGGAAACATGCTTGGGTACATGAAATTATCCAAGGTGTGAAAAAATATGGGGCTTCAGAAGAGAATCACAAAGAAAGAAAGAGGACCAGATCCTGCTCTGGGTATGTAGCATTACTATGTGATTTCATCGATAAAGAACCTTCTAGTTATGAAGAAGCGGCAGAACGGAAAGAATGGAAGGATGCTATGATAGGAGAGTATCAATCGATCATGAAGAATGATGTTTGGGATGTTGTCCCAAGACTAGAAGGGAAGTTAGTTGTAACTTCCAAATGGATCTACAAGATCAAGCATGCTGAAGATGGTAGCATTGAAAAATATAAGGAAAGATTTGTGGCTCGTGGTTTCTCATTGAAAGGAAGGAATAGATTATGAAGAAACCTTTGCACCTGTAGCCAGATACACTTCCATCAGATCGGTACTTTCTTTGGCTACAGTGATGAAATGGAAGATACACCAAATGGTTGTCAAGATTTCCTTCTTGAATGGTGTAGTGGAAGAGGAAGTGTATGTAGAACAACCACTCTGTTTTGAGACACATGACAGGGAGTCTCATGTGTGTAGATTGAAGAAATCCCTGTATGGTTTGAAATAGGCACCTAGGACATGGTATGACAAAATTGACATATTTCTATCCAGTTTGGGCTTTACCAAGAGTAAAGCAGATTCCAAACTTTACTACAAGGTTGAATATGGAAACCCAATGATACTTATACTATATGTAGATGACCAGTTTGTAACAGGTATCGATGGCTTGATTGCTGATACGAAGAGAAAGCTTGCTACCGAATTTGAAATGAAGGACTTGGGTATGATGCATTATTTTCTAGGCATGGAGGTGTGGTAGAGTGTAGATGGAATCTACCTTGGACAAGGGAAGTATGCAGTAGAGATCTTGAAGAGGTTTGGGATGTTGGACTACAAAGCCATGGCCACACCTATGTCATCGAACTTGAAGCTATTGAGCAATGCTTCATCAGAGTCGGTTGATGCTACGATGTATCGTCGTATGGTTGGGTCCTTGATGTACCTGACGAACATGGGACCAGACATTTGCTTTGCTGTGAACACCTTGATCTAGTTCTTAACAAATCCAAGAAATTTTCACTTGATTGCTGCAAAGCATATTCTGAGGTACCTAAGGGGTACAGTTGATTATGGGCTCAAGTATGAGTCAAATCAGAAGATTAACCTGGAGGGTTATGTTGATTTAGATTGGGTAGGCAGTGCCATCAATAGGAAGAGCACTTCAGGGTGTTTATTTAGTATGGGATTAGGTGTGATCTCTTGGTTTAGCAGGAAGCAATCCTGTGTGGCACTAATTACAGCTGAAGCAGAGTATGTTGCAGCTTGTTCAGCTAGTTGTGAGGAAGTATCACTAAGGAAGCTACTGTCTGATTTATTTGATCTCCAGTTGGATGCTACTTGTATATATTGCGACAACCAGAGTTGTGTGAAGCTGTCAGAGAACCCCGTGTTCCATGACAAGTCGAAGCATATCGAGATCAATTATCACTATATCAGGGATATGGTGCAGAGGGGAGCAGTGAAGCTCCAGTATGTTGTGACGGACGATCAAATAGCTGATGTGTTGACATAGCCATTGGCTAGGGTAAAGTTTGAGTACTTCATGGAGAAGCTTGGTGTTATCTAGATCGAGGTTCCCTCCAAAGGGAAGTGATGAGTCCGTGAGCCATTCTGACATGGGAGAGGATTAAGTTCCTTCCATGGTCATATGTAAGGGCTGAGCCATTCTGTCATGGTGAGAGGATTTAGGTTCCTTCCATTTCAGATATGAGTGCCGAGCCATTCTAATATGACTATAGGATTGGTTCCTACATGATTAGATATAAGGGCTATTTCCATCCTTGGAATGGAAGTGCCTGGTCAGTTACCGGGAAAACTCAGTCTAGGACTGAGAACCATTCTTATGTGATAGAGGGATGTGTTCCCACTTGATCAGATGTAAGGGCTGAACCATTTTTTCATGGTTAAAGGATTAGGTTCCTCCCAAGTCAGATGTGAGTGTTGGCCATTTTGACGAGTAGGTCAGATGTAAGGGCAATTGCCATTCTCTGGGAGAATGGAGGCACCTGGTTAGTTACCGGGTAGCTCAATCTGGGACTAGGGGCCATTCTAATAGGAATATAGGATTGGTTCTTACATGATCAGATGTGAGTGCATGCCATTTTGATGTGATGTGTTTACACATGGTCGAATGTAAGTGCAGAGCCTTTCTGACAGGATGAGGTCGGATATAAGTGTTGAGCCATTCTAGTGTGGTTTGTTTACACATGGTCAGATGTGAGTGTTGTGCCTTTCTAATAAGATGGGGTTGGATGTAAGTGCAGAGCATTTTCTATGCGATGTGCTTGCACATGGTCAAATATAAGTGCTGAGCCATTCTGGTGCGATGTGTTTACACATGGTCAGATGTGAGTACTAGGCCTTTCTGACAAGATGAGGTCAGATGTGAGTGTTGGGCGTGCCTCTGATAAGATGAGGTTAGATGTAAGAGCTGGGTGGGCCATTCTGACTTAAGTGTCAGATATAAGCACTAATGAAGACCTACATGAAGGGTAGGCCTATAGGATTGACTCTGTAGAACTTACTGTGACGAGAAGAATCGAGATAGCACCATTCTGAGATAGCATGTGATGATGATCCAGACTTGATGACGATCCAGATCAAGTGACGATCCAGATGTGATGATGATCCAGACTTGATGGCGATCCAAATCAAGTGATGATCCAGATGTGATGCAGATCCATACTTGATGACGATCCAAATCAAGTGACGATCCATATGTGATGATGATCCAGGCTTGATGACGATCCAGATCAAGTGATGATCCGGATGTGGTGATGATCTAATAGTGATGATCCAGTAGTCATGATGATGCATATCCCATGAGGAAGAAGACTTGAAGACTCGAAGATGAAGAAGACTTGAAGACAAAGAAGACTTGAAGACTAAGAATACTTGAATATGGAGATAGCGAGATGATCCAGTCGATACAGAGAAGAAGACCAGTGCTGAAAATTGTGTCGAAAGAATACCTTCCTAGTTAAGAGGGAGTGTTGATGTATTTGTAACTTCAGAATGTATTCATCTATGTATCTTATGTATTGTACCCTGATGTTTATTCCGGGATGTGTCTATAATATAATTGAGTCATGATGTCATGCCTCGATGTTCCAATCGGGAGAATCTATAATGTAAACAAGTCATGTCAAGTCATTGTGGGTAACCCTCCTATTGTCTAAGGGTTAAAGTCCCCACAGTTCCAGGAAACTAGGGTTATTAGACTCACCTAGTGAAGTAGACCCTAGTAGGGTTTTAGTCATGCCGGGAATCAGTATAAATAGAGAGGTGACCTCTCTATTTAACACACATATCATACACACTCAAGTGTAGTGCATAGTTGAGGAAGGAGAAGACACTGGGGCTAGATAGAAAGAAGGTTACTGCTGTCGGGAGATCATCTGACTATGTTTTGGGCTTTTCTATTTGGTGCTGATTCTATCTCTGAGGAAGTTGCGGGGTTTTCTCCATTTATGGTTTCCCCGAGGAAAAACACTATGTTCATTGTCTCTTGTGTTTGACTGTTGTGCTTGTTATTCTCTCAGTTAAAAGATCCTAATACTGCTAGCTTAATGTTAAAAATCTAACACTTATAAATATTGTTGGCTATTGACGACCATTTCCAAGAAGCAATCCACCTATAGTGAATCTTCTCTGTTGTATATTTATTCAACATGAAGCATATGTTTTAAGAATGGTTATGCTTTCCACAATGCTTATAAGGGTGAATATTAAAATACTAATCTTTCATGTGGCCAATTCGATAACATTGTTGGTATGTCAAACTCTTAAAATGCGTAGATGAAGATAAATTTTCTTTAAAGAAACAAACACTTTGTAACTAGCTTGGCTTGGAGATATCAGGAATGTGAACGATCACTTCCTTGTTGTACCAAAGACTAGCTATGCGCTTGTTGTGGGTGACCTCTTCCCATGGTTTAATGACAAGCTTGGAAAGAAAATTGGAACCTCTTTACAGATAAATTCATTTGCATCTACTTTTGAAATGACATCATGTGCTTTGAAAGTGACATCATGTGTAGGATGTTAATATAAATCACAAAGACGAGGATTGTTCCGAATAGGAACAAGTTCAAAATGTTGATTTTCATTACGTTGGAGATGTGACTAAAGTTGTAGAAACTCAAGTGTGTATTGTGATTTTCCCACACAATTTTGACTGTGAGTGAGGGTGGTCTTGTTGACCATGACAATGTTGTTGATAGTAGAAAGAAATAGAGTGTTTAGTAACTCTACCAAGCCATTGATTTTAGCCATCGATAAATTGTGACTCCCTCAAATAAATAAGGAATTCTTCCAAAAACACCCTTTTACAAACAAAATCATGAACCCAACTTTTATTTAGAAAATGAATGGTGTCAGACTGAACCGAGAATGCACCCGATTACAATTTAACCCAATTCAACACTCTTTGTAGTACAAACAATATAATAACACCTACAAAATCATTGTTTACTAGTTGAATTGGTCTCCAAGATGAATTCTTTACTTACAAATTCTTGAGTGATGATTTCTCAATTTGTGGTGTCAAAGCCACACAACAAATGATATTTTATAATATTGTCTACTTGTTGTAACTTATTCCTCACAATCTTTGCATTATCACTCTCAACATTACAAGACAATACATTCTCTATAAGATAACCTACAATCATCTTGCATAGTTTTTCCTTCAATGTATTATATTGTGATGTCAACATACTTCTCCTCACTATTGTTATAATACAATGTTGAGAAACTAGGGTAGTTGTGATATAGCCTTGTGCATTTCAACAAGCTAGTTGTAAATGGTGGAATAAAAATTATGTCTACACATAGTCTTTATTGCATGTGCTTATGTTGACATAATATCCGAGTAGTATTAAAGAAGTGCAAGCCATTAGCTATACAAATTCTGTTTTCCAACCTTCTGATAGAATATGCAAAGGATGGGGCTCCAAATTCTCTTTACAAAGAAAGTGTAAAGTATATTTAAAAATTAAAACTACTCATTGGAACCATGCAAATGCAACTCACCAGCTATTGCAATGTGAGCACTTTTCAAACACTACCATCTCTGAGAGCCATGAATTCTCTTGGACAATGATTACAAAGAGGAGATTAAATATACCTCGCTACCGATTCACACAAGAGGAGATTGAAAGGTGTAATGTACCTTTCTTGGTGTAATGTACCTTTTTTGGTCATATTTACTAGTTTTGACAAGACTTGCACAAACTTTGCTAACTAGACCTAAAACCTTCCCAAACTTGGTACAAAGACTAACTTTGAGGTCTATGATAGTTGACAATAGCCTAAACAAGCTATGATACCACTGCAATGTCCCTTCCATCCGGTCTCCTTGATACTATGTTTTTCATATAACCCCTAATGTTTCTAGCCTAGGATGGGTTAATTTTTATTAATAATAATGCCATTGTATGCCACTTTAAACCTAGGATTAAAAATATTTCATGTTAAATAATTATATATTATAATTATATTTAATTTTGTACCTTAGTGGATGTGATAGATGGACAAGGTGGGCACATGGATCCTTGTGGAACCAATGAGTTGTCCTCCTAAATGATAACCATGATAAAATTAAGAAAGACCCATAAAGGAATAAAAATAAAGAAATCAACACAAAAGTAGCCAACCAAAAAATCATGCACAAAGCATGCAAGTGTAGGAAAAGCATGTCAGTATGAAAGAAGGAAAGTTTAGGAAAGCAAGGAGGGAATGGTTTCCAAAAGGAAGAAAGGCATGTCGGTGAGAAAGGTAGGAAACTAACAAAAGAAACAAAATAAAAGAAAACCAGGAAATAAGAAAAAATATAGGAAAGGAAAATAAAGCAAGGAAAGTTCAAAAAATCAAGAAAAGTTGCATAATGCATGTAGTTTCCAAATTGACTAAGGAGGGCGTATTGATCGAGGAAAGTGGTCCACATGAAGATTAAAATCGAATATGAATCCAATTTGTTGTAAATAATGGATAGCACACCCCTTTCACATATTTTTGTTGTCTATTTTTGTGAATGAGAAAGCTCCGAGCTTCTCTAGGATTTGGAGATGTGCCCTTATCCAACTGTGGGAGATGTGCCCCATGTTAGAATAATCAACCCATAGTTAGCTACCTTAGACATTAATTTCATTATTTTTGTCTTATTTTCCTAGTTCATGTGTCCCACCTTGTGCAAGTTGTCATTTACCTATCCATAGTGGTCAAACTTGCCTTATTTGACTCATGTAGCTCTTGGGAAACCTCAAGGAATCAAATCTGCTTTATTCTTGGCATCCTAAGCGCCCTTCTGCTTTTTCTTCTTTATTCCCTACTTTTTCAGTGTTTTAAGGCAAATGGAAAAGCTTGACTAGTTTTTTGTCCTACACATCCTACACTCTTTTCTCCTTGTAAAAGCATGTATGAGTTGTCATTCCATCACTCTTTAGCTTGCCTAAGCACTTTTTCCAATTAGTGAGCTCCATGACTGATTTGGGATCAACTTTTTGCACCTATGGGGGATTTGCTTAATTTTAGTAAGCCTGCTTTATGCTAGATTCGAATTGCTCCTCATGCATTCGAATCCCTTATGTAATTATTTAATGATGCAACCTATTATGTTATAGGGTTGGCTATTGTACACTTATTCAATACAATTTAGTGTTAAGCTCATTATTTAGTCTCTTTTGTGAGTGATTTTGCATGTTCAATTGATAATTGTTGTGAGTAAAATTAATCTATCATTGGGTTCAATTTCCACATGGTATCAGAGCCGTTGTAGATCAATTTCTCTCCTTCAAAATTGTTTTGCAGGTTCGACATCAGTGACTGGGAGCCTTCTACTGACAGCCGGGACAATTTCTAAGCTATGGATCAATCTCAGAAGATCATCTTGACTCCCTTCAATTTATTTGAATGGAAAGTAGAGATGGAGATACTGTTGAGAGCGAAAGGCCTCTACAGGGTGACTATGGCAATAGAAGCAGAGCCCAATGCAGCTGTAGAGAAGATTAAATGGCACAACAGGAGGGATGAGGT
>LPNX010009251.1:48167-117560 GCA_001517045.1 Pseudotsuga menziesii | reverse complement strand
CCATCTTGATGGATTGACATCACCAAATGAAGTATGGGAGAAGCTTACTGATATTTTTGGAAAGACAGATGAGATGAGGGGACATCAAATAAAAAATGAGTTGATTTCCCTGAGTCCCAATAGCTTTGAATCTCTGCAACTCTATTTCTCCAAGTTCAAAGCACTTGTTTTGCAGCTGAAACAGTGTGGGATCGAAAAGAAGGATGATCAGCTGGTCTTGTCCATTCTCTCGAAGCTTGGCCCTGACTATTCAGTGTTTGTTTCGACCTTCGATGCCACAAAACTGACAGCTCAAACCTGGAAGATGCCTAGCCTTGCAGATTTCATGGAATCTCTCACACAAGAACATGACAAGCTGGTGATGATGGGCACCATCAAACCATCCAAAGATCAAGCTCTGATTGCTGGAGATTCAAGGGTGGATTCAAAAAGAAAAAAGAAAGCTAAAAAGCCACCTAAGCAAAAGAGAGACAAGAACAAGTCTCTAGAGGAGCCACAAGGTTCCAAGAAGAATAACCAGAAGAAGAAAAATAAAGGAGAAATGAGCAAGTGCGCATACTGCAATAAGGGAAATCACACTGAAAGCTCTTGTATGAAGAAGCAAATAGACATGCTGACCCAACTCCTGGAGAAGAATGACATCTCCCTTCCAGACAGCTCAAAGAAGAGAGAAGGAGGATCAAGTTCAGATGACAGAGAGAGAGTTCATGCATTGGTTGCTGGCACATCAAGCTCACCCAGTTTTATCATTGATTCTGGAGCTTCAAGACACATGGTTTCGACCAAGGAGGCATTATCCTCACTTGACATGTCGAAAAGACCACCTATAGTACTGGGAGATGACTCTCTCACTGAAAGTTTGGGCAAAGGGAGGATTGATCTTGATCATGGTTAGTTCAGCAATGTATTGTATGTTCCTGGTCTTGCCTCCAACCTCTTGTGAGTGTACCAGATGACTCACACAGTGTCTCCAAAGAAGGTCATATTCTCCCCTGATGAAGTTGAGGTCATAGAGATCTCAAGTGGTAAAGTCATTGCAAAAGGAGTTGTGAATCATGCTCAGAAGGTATACATGTTCTCACACTTCCTACCCTACTCAAACCCCTCTACTCTTCTGATTCATGCTAATGAAGCAAGCAAGCTTTGGCATGAAATATTTGGCCACCTAAATTACAAGTATCTTTCTGATCTTAGTGAAAAAGAGATGGTCATAGGGTTTCCCAAGATAAAATTTTCCAAAGGAGTTTGCCAAGGTTGTATCCTAGGAAAACACCCAGAGCATAAATTTGAGAGAGCTAGTCATGAGAGAACCTCTGCACCCCTCGAGCTGATCCACAGTGATGTTGCTGGCCCATTCCCTCATATGTCCATGAGTCAGGCCAAATATGCATTGACTTTCATAGATGAATTTTCCAGGTATTTCTCAGTTTACTTCCTGAAACACAAGTCTGAATTTTTTGGCCTCTTCAAAGTCTTTAAGGCTTTGGTTGAAAACCAGTTTGGGAGGAAACTCAAGGTCCTCAGATCTGACAATGGTGGTGAGTATTTCAAGTCTAAGTTTATTAATTATTATGCAGATGCAGGTATTCAGATGCAGCATTCTATCCGTTACACACCACAGCAAAATGGTGTTGCTGAGAGGAAGAACAGATCACTGAAGGAGATGGCAACATGCATGATGGGGGCCAAAAATTTGCCACCAAAGTACTGGGCCAAAGCTATCAAATATACAGCCTATATATAGAATAGGGTACCTCACAAACAGCTTTATGGTATGACTCCTTTCGAAGCATGGAGTGGGCACAAGCCAGATGTGACCCATTTCAGGGTTTTTGGCTCAAGGGCTTGGGCTAGAATTCCAACAGAAAAGAGAAAGGCTTTGCAGCCCCAAATCCAAGAGTGTCTATTTTTTGGATACTTTGAATATTCAAAAGGGTACAAACTGATAAATTTGAGCACAAATAAATCCTTCATCGAAAGGTGTGTTCAGTTTCAAGAAGAACCCCTTGCAGCAGTGGAAGTTGGAGAAGCCTCTTCACCATTTGAACCTCTGAAAGTAAGTGAAGAGTTTGTTGAACATGCTGATTCTGATTTTTCTGATGGATATGAGTTTATTGCAGACCCTAACAGCCCTAAAAGGCCAAAATGGGAAGCCAAGACACTACATGCAGCAGGAGAGCTAGTTGGGGATCCTAATGACCCAAGGAGGACTAGATCTCAATTTGAGAGTGGTCTGTGCATGAAGGATCCTATGTTTGCTGAAAAATGCTATTTGATGGTGGAATATGATCCTCAAACATATGAAGAAGCAGCAGGAGATCCAATATGGAAATCAGCCATGAAGGAAGAGTTCAACTCACTCCAGAAGAGCAACACACGGGAGCTAGTGGATCTCCCCCCAGGGAGGAAGTTAGTTTAGTGTAAGTGGGTCTACAAGACCAAATTTGCTGCTGATGGTTCAACACTGAAGTAAAATGCCAGATTGGTAGCCAAGGGCTACTCACAGGTTCATGGGATAGATTACAATGAGACCTTTGTCCCAGTGGCAAAGATGGATTCCATCAGGCTAGCCCTAGCCATTGCAGCCTCAAAGCAATGGGAGGTACATCCACAGGGGATTCACCTTGTTGAGCAATACCTTATCACGTTCATTCATATTGGGGGGTTTTTAATTGTGAAAAATAAGGTTAATATATTATAGGTATTGGGGGGTAGGAAATAGGGTATGGGGGGTTTATAGGTTTTGGGGGGTATCAAAAGGGGCTTTTAGTAAAAATAAAGAATATATTGTAAAAATATGGGTTTTTTAATTAGAAATATGTATTAGGAGGGGGGCTCAACAAAAGGATTTTTGTAAGTAATTTTCAATATCTAGTGAAATTAGGGGTATTCTTTAATATCCCATGAACGAAGGCGCTATGACACAGTTTCACTTAGTGAAGACCCCGTGGGTACATCACATGGATGTAAAATGTGCCTTCCTGAATGGAGATCTTACTTAAGAGCTATATATGCAGCAGCCTCAAGGTTTTTCTACTAACCCTTCTCTTGGGTGCAGGTTAAGAAAGTCATTGTATGGGCTAAAGAAAGCCCCCGGGGCTTGGTATGCCAAGATCGATAGCTTCTTGCTATCACTGAATTTTGTTTGGTGCAAATCAGATCCAAATGTCTATTTGAAGTTAATTAATGGTTCATTAATGATAATTGTGTTATATGTTGATGACCTCCTCATTACAGGAAGCTCAAAGGATGAGATTGCTTCCTTAAAGGGTGCAATGAACCAAGCCTTCTCCATGACAGATTTGGGGCTCTTAAGTCAATTTTTGGGGCTTGAGATAGATCAAACCAAAGCTGGAATTAAGGTGCACCAGTCCAAGTATGCCTTGTATTTGCTGAACAAATTCAAAATGAAGGATTGCAAAGTAAGCAAAACTCCTTTCCTTTCAGGA
The DNA here is from genome assembly GCA_001517045.1 of Pseudotsuga menziesii. Lineage (NCBI taxonomy): Eukaryota > Viridiplantae > Streptophyta > Pinopsida > Pinales > Pinaceae > Pseudotsuga > Pseudotsuga menziesii. The sequence continues at coordinate 114,111 of LPNX010009251.1, read as the reverse complement.
GTGAAGCTGGAAGAAGCTGATTCTTCACCTATGGTAAACCATACACTGTATAGGCAATTGATTGGATGTTTGTTGTATCTGACACATACTAGAATTGATATTTCTTATGCAGTAAGTGTGGCTTCTATATACATGGATCAGCCTCATGAGATCCATTGGAAAGAAGCTAAAAGGATCCTTAACTTTGTTCAGGGAACAAGGACACATGGGATCTTCTATAAAGCAAAATCTGATCTTGATTTGATTGGATTTACTGACAGTGATTGGGCAGGTGATAGCACAGATAGAAAGTCCACATCAGGATATGTGTTCATGCTTGCAGAAGGGCCAATCAGCTGGTCAAGCAAGAAACAGAGTGCCATTGCACTCTCATCTACAGAAGCAGAGTACAGAGGAGTTGTTAATGCAGCAACTCAATGTTTATGGTTGCAGGGTCTACTTGGAGAGTGTGGCTTCGAATCAGAGTACTCAACTACCAACTACTGTGATAACCAGAGTACCATTCGAATCTGCAAAGATCCAGTTCAGAAGCAGAGAACCAAACACATTGAGATCCATATGCACTACATCAGAGAGCTTGTGCATGATGGCACCATTCACCTACTCTTCTGTTCATCTTCAGAACAAGTAGCTGATATATTCACCAAAGCATTTTGTGAGAAGACCTTCAGCAATCTCAAATCACTACTGGGGATTGCTGATCATGCTGTGAAGCATGAGTGAAGACAAGATTTCCAAATTTTGTTTTACAGTCCATGTTTAAGGGAGGATTTTCCCATGTGGTTTTTGCCTCTTTCCTTGGTTGTATGGACATGCAGTATGTAAAGCGTGACTAAGCCTTGTTGCTAGGCCCTATAATTTTTTGATATATTACTCATAAGTCAGGCTTAAGGGGGGGTGTTAGAATAATCAACCCATAGTTAGCTACCTTAGACATTAATTTCATTATTTTTGTCTTATTTGCCTAGTTCATGTGTCCCACCTTGTGCAAGTTGACATTTACCTATCCATAGTGGTCAAAATTTCCTTATTTGACTCATGTAGTTCTTGGGAAACCTCAAGGAATCAAATTTTCTTTATTCCTAGCCTCCTAAGTGCCCTTCTGCTTTTTCTGCTTTGTTCCCTGCTTTTTCAGTGTTTTAAGGCAAATGGAAAAGCTTGACTAGTCTTTTGTCCTACACATCCTCCACTCTTTTCTCCTTGTAAAAGCATGTATGAGTTGTCATTCCATCACTCTTTAGCTTGCCTAAGCACTTTTTCCAATTCGTGAGCTCCATGACTGATTTGGGATCAACTTTTTGCACCTATGGGGGATTTGCTTAATTTTAGTAAGCCTGCTTTATGCTAGATTTGAATTGCTCCTCATGCATTCAAATCCCTTATGTAGTTATTTAATGATGCAACCTATTATGTTATAGGGTTGGCTATTGTACACGTATTCAATATAGTTTAGTGTTCAGCTCATTATTCAGTCTCTTTTGTGAGTGATTTTGCATGTTCAATTGATAATTGTTGTGAGTAAAATTAATCTATCACTGGGTTCAATTTCCACACCCCATAGTAATTGTTCCAGTCTTCTTATATGATTTAAGTGCAGCCTTTTCAGCCATGGAATTCTGATTTGCAGGTCTGAATACCAGTTCCAGTGAAGTTCTAGTCCCTTTGTAGAGTTTGGGAAGTCTTCCTTTCCAGTTTCCTAGTATTTCCACTCCTTTATACATGTAGAGAGTTTTGTGTCGGAGGATGCCAGATACGAGCTTCCCGTGAGATGTAATTTGGATTTAATTGTTTTAATTGATGTATTATTGAACTCATTAATTTATTCATGCAATTCAAATAACCAGAGTTTGATTTTCATTGGATTTTCCTACACCTTGTCTAGATTTGATGAAAAAAGACTAGTTTTCAATGGTGCTTGGATTAACATGCTTATGTTGAACGAATTTTCTTCCTTTGTATTTCAAATTTTATTTAAAATGTTTATGAATGTAATCCATTCCTGAAAGTGACAATTCTTAACCCTTATCTAGTGTTTGGGAATCCCTGAATCATAACTAGTTGTGTAGTCTCGAGGGTTTATTTTGCTTAGGAGGTCACTAAAACTTATCAAACATTTTATAAGCCTGAAATATAGACCTGATAATGATATATAACAGTAAATAGGATTTATACAAACCTTCCTAAGTCGAAATAACTCACCATTGGTTTCCAAGAAGTGTCAAGCCCAATATCTAGTTTGCATATGCTAGGGTGTCCAAGAGCCTTGGTGTATACTTCAGCCTCGCTAATGTTAGAAACATAAATGGTCCTAGAACATTGTGAAAAGGATCCTAATCCAACACAGTCCTCCCTCCTTTCATTGTTTGGAATTTCCCTCTTGGTCCTATGACAAAGTGACTAGTTTGATCCTTTTACCTTGTTTTGCCTAGATCTTTGGAAAAGAGAGTTAATTCCCAATCATACATGATTGGTACATTACAGAAGTAACAAGTATTTTTTAGGCTGCTGTCAACTTTCATACACCTGCAAGTTAGTATTTGTCACAAGTTTGGGAAGGTTTTGGGTCCAGTTAGCAAAGTTTGTGCAAGTCTTGTCAAAACTAGTGAGTTTCTTCCTTCAATTTTTTGCATAGTGTATATTAATCCAAGAAAGGTACATTAGAGTGGTATTATATCACTTTCCTCTACTCTTGTGTAAAGTAAGATCTTAGTTGAAGAAATATTGCAGATCACATTTCAAGTGTAGTCACGAGACTAGCACCAACTAGTGATGATTTTGGATGGGATGATGAGGAAGCATCTTATTATGATGATAATGTTATTTATGTTGAGGATGATAACTCCTTGTGTGATGTTGTGTGCATAAAGAACATAAATCCTAATATTCCGAATTTTAGTGTTGTTGAGGGCAGAGTATTCTTTGGAGGAAATCTACTAGAAGTTGATCCTTATGAGTACCTCCGAAGATATCAATCATTAAGAAAAGAGATCCATGATTCTTGTATTTTTGAGAATTCTTTGAATATGATATCAAGATACTACTCATAAAAATGGATCCCTTTGGAAACTCACATCAAGAAAGAGTGAATCACATTGTCAATAATGTGTGCAGAGAAATGGAGCATATGTTGTAGCTAAGTGAAGATCAACCATTCGATGATCATGAGAGGCATAGAAATATATCAAGTGAAAAAACATGCAGTTCCTCTAGTTAGGACACCAACATTCCAAAGCAAAGGTATGGAAGTAAATTTGATTTTTTGTATGCAACTGAGGACCCATGCACATCTAAATATTCAACATCCCCTCACCAATTTGTTGTTATTTTGGGAATTGAGTCCACTTCCATTTTTTCTATCTTACTTGTTGTTGATTTCAAGGTCAATGCAAAGGAGATTGATTATATTAATGGTGGTGAGATATATTTTGGATCAGATCCAAAAGAAGAACATAAAATAGAATTCTAGTCACCACTTAAACTGCATTGTGAGGTTGATCTCACAAAAGAAGAAGAGGAAATCCATCCTAAAGAACCTCACTTCCTTGCATATTCCTTGAAGATGATCGAAAAGGAGATCATGAAGTCCTTGGGAAACCTCCATGGCACCAATTCATTGGTGTCACAATGTTGTTGGGAAATGGAGGAGGAATATTCCATTGATTATTTGGAGAAGATTTGAAAAGAATTTATAGACATAAGAGGTGCATTTTTGTAGTTTCTTTATGATATAGATAATATTCTTGAGTTGGTGAAGATTTATGACAATGAATCACTATAAAATGAAGAGGATATTGACAAGTTCACTCAATAATTGGAGAGAACCTAAGAATCTCTTCAAGAATCAAGTTTGCATATTGATCAGCTTCATAGAGAGTTGAACATGCCACACACTTCCATCCTGCATGGAAAATGATCATGTTCACATGGAAGGATACACTTTGGGTTTGATGGAGGAACCTCATGAGATGGTGGATCATGAGGAAAATTTATTTTTGCATGTTCTTGAGGAGATTGTAGCAACACATGATGAAGACAAAGCACTTGTTATTTCACAGAGTGGAACTGAACTACTTCTTAAAGAGAGTCACTCCTCCATAGAAGACTCAGAAGAGATCCTAACTGAGGGACCATCCAATGGAGATGAAATATCCATGAGTTTGGTGGATGTTTGTTGCAGTAATTTGAGGTTGGTTCATGAGTATTCATCCCACACTACTCCTTCAGCCATAACACATGGGGATGAAAATTGGGTGAAGGGATTCTTTCTATTGGTGCCACATGAGGAGCATGAGACTCCCACTCTTCCTTTTCATGATTTGATGATCAAACCATGGTTTGAAAAATGCATCTATATTTTCCTAGCAATAACAAAGGTATCCAATTTCCTTCTTTGATTCTTCCATCATGCATAGCAGTGCATGTCATTTCCACTTGAGACATTTGAGTGGAATGAATGATGGTGAGTTGAACTTTTGCAGAAGAGTGAATCTTTCTCATGGGGAAGCTACAAGATTTCCATTTGGATCTTTCTATTGGAGTATTTGTTCATCCCTTCATTTGGTCGATAGATACTTACATGAAATGAGTACCCGAATGGGTAACCTTCCTTCTTGCATATTTGGAGATACACTTGCACATCATACACCTTGCAGCAACATGAGCATCTATGGCTTTCGTATGGTCCTTCTAGTATTCATAGAATTGCATGAAAATTATGCTTGGCTCATGTGGATGGGTCAAATGACATGGAGGGTGTTTTCCAAACACCTCTTTTACTCCAAGAATATCGAGATCTACCATGATGGGTGGATAGAGAAAAGATGGGGAAACAAGTAGGTAAAGGTAATTTTTATTTCTATCATGAATTTGTTAATATTGTTGATATTTTATTATTATGTGAGAACCAATAAATTTATTAATGGAAGCCATTTGATGTCCCCATTACACATGTATCTGTGGGTTTGAAGGGAAATCATTTTCCACAAGAAAAGATCCTAACATTATGGGATCAAATGGAAAATATTTTCAAAGGAATGGGTAGTGATGACTTACCCATTTGTTTATAGGATCCTGGCATTCCTCGGAATGGCAGATCACTTGAAATGGAAAAAATATTGAGAAGGTTTCAAGATAATCAATGGGATCCAGGAGGGTGATCTAACCTTCATTTAATTAGTCTAACTATGTTGAGAAATGTTCTAGTTCCTTGCATGGGGAAATGTATGGTGGATGTACTTATTGTCTTCTTTATTGGTGGTTTGGGACTCCTCATGAGGCTCTCTATGTTGACATTGGGAAGTTTAGGAAGGGAGATATAAGAAACTTCAAAATTATTAAATTTATTTGGGACTCGAGAATCATTCTTGGTCTCAGCTATTTGAAGTGGGAGAAGAATGTAATGATGTATGGGATATAAAAATCTCTCCTTTAACCATTATCATCATATTTTCATGAGATAAGAGGTGATTCAAGAAACAACTCCTTTCTGGGATGAGGATTCCAAAAGAGTTTTTAATGGGATGAAGAAGGTGGTGCATAATTTTACAATGTTTGCCTCACCAAGTTTTGCCCCACAATATGTGCAAAGGGTGATGATTCCAAAGGAATCATATGAATAATTTTGTGTCCAAATAGATATTACATGAAGTTGCAGCCCCACCATAGATAGAGACATGGAGGTTCTAATCATCATGCATGCATGGGCTAAGTGCATAATGTGCTTAAGGGGAAACAAGTTTAAGAATGAAATTGGAAATAATGGTCCAATACCAAGATCGACACATGTAGATCTCAATGTATGGAAGAAGGGAGTTGATCTTTGATGGAAGAAGGGAGTTGATCTTTGATGAAGGTAATTTTCGAATGGCTCATGTGGCATCTTGCCGAAGTTGGTGGAATACTTCCCAAGTGTCTAATCATACAAATTTTCATTTGCTTGAGGACAAGCAATTTCGGGAGGGCAGAACTGTAATGTCCCTTCCATATGGTATGCATGATACTATGATTTTAATATAACCCCTACTATTTCTAGCCTAGGAGGGGTTAGTTTTTATTAATAATAATTCCATTGTATGGCATTTTAAACTTAGGATTAAAAGCATTTCATGTTAAATTATTATAAATTATAATTATATTTAATTTTGTATCATAGTGGGTGTGCTAGGTGGCCAAGGTGGGTGCATGAATCCTTGTGGACCCAATGAGTTGTCATCCTAAATGGAAACTGGGATAAAATCAATAAACATCCATAAAGGTAGAAAAAGAAATAAAGCATAACAAAAGCAGCCAGGTAGGAAAGCATGCACAAAGTAGGCAAGTGCAGGGAAATCATGTCAATAAGAAAAGTAGGAAAGTTTAGGAAAGAAAGGAGGGTGTATTTACAAAAAGGAAGAAATGAATGTAAGTGTCAAAAGAAGGAAACTAAAAAAAGACAGAAAATCAAATAAAAGCAATAAATAAGAAAAAAATCCAGGGAAAATAGGCAAAGCAATGAAAGTTCAAAAAATCAAGAAAAGTTGCACAAAGAATGTAGTTGCCAAATTGATGAAGGAGGGTGCATTGGTTAAGGAAAGTGGGTCACCTGAAGAGGAAATTATATCATGAATCCAAATTTGTTATAAAATATGGATAACACACCCCTTTCACATATTTTGGTTGTTTATGTTTGTGAACGAGAAAGCTCCGAGCTTCTCCAGGATTTGGACATGTGCCCCATAGTAAATGTTCCGGTATTCTTATATGATTCAAGTGAAACCTTTGGAGCCATGGAATTATGATTTTCAGGTCTAGATATCAGTTCCAGTGAGGTTCGAGTCCCTTTGTAGAGTTTGGGAAATCCTACATTCCAATTTACCAGTATTTCCACTCCTTTATACATGTAGAGAGTTTTGTGCTGGAGGATGACATATATGAGATTCCTGTGAGATTTAATTTGGATTTGATTTTTTGTAATTGATGTATTAATGAGGTCATGAATTTATTTTTGCAATTCGAATACAAAAATTTCGTGTTTCATTGGATTTTGTTACACCTTGTCTAAATTTTGATGAAAAATGACTACTTTTCAGTGTTTCTTGGATTAACAGTCTAATGCCCTATGATTTTTCTTCATTTATGTTTCAGATATTATTTAAACTTTTTATGAATGTAATCCATTCCTGGAATCAACAATTGGTAACCCTCATACAATGTTTGGGGATCCTTGAATCATAATTAGTTGTGTAGTCTCGGGGTTTATTTTTCTTAGGAGGTCACTAAAACTTATCAAACCTTTTCTAAACCTGCAATTTAGACCTGATAATGATATATAACAGAAAATAGGAGTTATACAAACCTTCATAAGTCAAAATCCCTCACCACTAGTTTTCGGGAAGTGCTAAGCCCAAGATCTAGTTTGCATATGTTAGGGTACCCAAGATCCTTGGAGTAGACTTCATCCTCACTAATGTTCGAAACATAAATGGTCCTAGTACATTGTGCAAATTATCATTATCCAACACAACCCTCCCTCCTTTCATTTTTTGGAATCTCCCTCTTGGTCTTATGATAAAGTGACTAGTTTGATATTTTTACCTTCCTTGTTTTGTCTAGATCTTTGGAAAAGAGAGTTAATGTCAAATTAGATCTGATTGGTACATTAAAAAAGGTGCAATTTGTTATAATATGGACACAGTGATTTATATCACAAGTCTAGCCACATCATAACTAGTTTGTTTGAGACATGCTACATTTGTCCTAGAACAAATACAATGGTTCCATTAGATTGAATTCCAAAAGTATCTTTCCTAATGCTCTATATTCAAGAGTTATGTGATACCGTTGATGCCATCCAAAGAAATATCATATAAGGTTCATTATTTATTGTTTTAGATAAAGTAAGTCGAACTCAAAAATTTCAACTCAATCTATAAGAATCTCCAAACATCAAAGGGATTGTTGATTACACTGGATTTAATACACCTGCTACAGTAGTTGAGGAGATCCGAGCATGGATATTTATTCTCTTCTATGCTATTATGATTTAAAGAGAATTATATAACACTACAATCAATGCTTTAAAGAGGAGTAGACAACACTACAATCAATCAAACATAAGGCTTTTTACCAATTTCCCGCAATATGGAGAGAGAAATATATATATGCACCATGAATACTCCATAATCCTGTAATTAATGGAATTAGATTGTTTATATATTGAAATTTCAATGATCATAACAAAATGAATTGAGTTTTGCATCATTCTAAGTCTTTTCTTTAAAAAATCATTTGAATTCCTTCATTTTTTTGTGTAGCTAGTATTCTTCTCATCATCACACAACATTTGGTTCGACATACACTATTGGATCATGTGACCACATGGGGGATTTAAAAGGATATAATGTAAGCTTAAAAACATATACTCCCTTATACTAGATGTGGAATGATTCCCAGAAATAAAAATAACTCCTCTAGACATGTAAATTGTTCATTTCTTAGGGAATGAGAAAAATTGCAAATTTTTGTCTCGAGAAACATGAAATACTCCACATAATGAGAATAATAGTCAATATTGTCATCCATACAACATAATAGGGACAATTTTCCATGAACAACATCGAATGCTTAGAGAAAAGGCTAGAATGATAATGGAAAACTGAACTCTAGGTAACTTTTTAATGGCAGACAATCAATAGATTGACTAGATAGCATGTCATAGCTCGATGTATCCCAAGCATGAAATTCCATGAAGGTACACGCATGTATTGGAGAGGGAGATATGGTTAGAGTATGTTGCAATTTATTTCATGTAGATGAGAGGGTCACCCACTGAAAGAACATGTCGTAGATGTGGATATGGATACCAAAGTGGTTCATGCAAGAGATGAGAGCCTCATGCATTCAATATTTTGTGAGAGTGTGCATAATAGAGTTCTCAAATATACTTGGAGGAGTTCAGACCATTGCATCAAGTAGTCCAACATGATAAATCCAACAACAATAACTACTAAACATAGAATAAATTGTAATCTGATAGACACACCTTTCAATCCATTCAGTATTCAATGTGGATATGAGTGGATTCAAACATCATAATCTTCAGTGCATCACCAACACCAACAATGAATACCTCCATGCTTCTCACCATAGGGGTGATACTCCCATTATGGCTGCCATTGTTCAAAAATATCTCACTCCAACAAGATGATACACATCTCAAAATATTCAAATGTATATGCCATAATTTAAAGTTGAGATCATTATATTCATTGAGTATACTGAGCCAAGCCACATCGTATGCCATTGTTATGTTTCCCTCTAGGGAAGATAGTAAATTGGATGAACAAAACCAAATACCAAAAAGATGGATGCACCACAAACATAGAGATAATTTACATGAAATCACAAATTTTTAATTAATATTTGTACATTATAAATACAACTCAAGGTGACACTTGGCTTTATCTTCTAATCCGTCCCTTGAACTCCTCATGATTGTTGATCTCCACCTAACTTGATGGATTAGATTCCAACACATAATAATAAATTGTCATAGAATGCATGTAAAAACATGGAAGACCATTTCTTCCATGAGGTAATGATTATCTTCCTAAGGATACAACACATGTACCTAGTTCACACTCACAAGTCAAAGGTTGATGAGATAGTTTTTGTGAGAGCATTGGTCCAACACCCCATTTTTTACCCTAGAATGAAATCATGTAAATATTAATGAAATGGCTACAAGTCGTGCATGAATGGTCTAGTGTGGCCATATGATGTAATTATGTACACTTTATATTAATATAAAATTCATGATTGTTGCAAACTAAGAAGGATGAAGAGGATAGGGGGTCTTGTTAAAGATTGTGAAACTCTAGAAGATATTCTTCTTCTATTATTGATGTGTCATTATTGTTTTATCATTGTACTCCATTTTAGAATAGTTTTATTGTAATCAATCACGTAAAAAGGCTAAAATAATTCAACTAAAAATAGTCAAGTTGGCCCCACAGGAAGTCACTGGGTAAAACTTCCCCAATCACCAGGTAAAAATTCCCCAACATTGGGTAAAACTACCCTAGTAAACTCCCTCCAAGTTTGTCAAAATAATCACTCAGAAGATCTGATTATAGGAGATAAAAAAATTTATGTGGGAACAAGAAGAAGATACTTGACCGATGTTACAAAACAAGTGCATCTCTCCATACTGTCACAAGTAGAACCAACTTTTTCAGTGAGTCCAAGACCGATGAACATTAGATTAAGTCCATACAAGAGGAATTGAATCAAATTAAGAAGAATCAGACTTGGGAACAAGTTTCAAGACGGAAAGACAAAAATGTTATAGGAACTAAATGGATTTTGAGAAATAAATTGGAGGAGGAAGGACACATTTTTCAGAAATAAGGAAAGGCTAGTATGTAAAGGATATGCATAGCTTGAAGGAATAAACTTTTAAGAAACATTTACCCTATTAGATCGAATGGAATAAATCATAATTTTTTTGGCCTATGCTTGCTCCAAGGACATCACAGAGTATCAAATGGACGTCAAATGAACCTTTCTAATTGGAGAATTAGAAGAAGAAGTATACGTAGAACAATCAATATGTTTCTCTCTACTGAACAATAAAAATTATGTAGATAGGTTAAAAAAGGCACTATACGGACTGAAACAAGCACTAAGAGCCTGGTACTCATGGTAAGATAGATATTTGTGACAATAAGGATTAAAAAATGGTCATGTAGATAGTAATATGTACATAAAAGTTGAGGATGAAACATGACTATAATTGGCGTGTATGTAGATGACATTATATTTGGAAGCAGTAATGATAGTCTTAGCCAAACGTTCACCCTAAACATTAAAAAATAATTTGAAATGTCTATGCTTGGAGAATTGTATTTTTTCTTGGGATTAGAAATTTATCAACTAAATAATGTCATATTCATCTCTCAAACTATGTATGTGAATGAAATACTGAAGAGGCTCAACATGGACGATTGAAAACCAGTATGTACTCCCATGATCACTAGATGCAAATTAAGAAAAAAATACAAAGAAAAAATAGTAGATCAAAAGCTCTATCGATCAATGAATGGAGGTTTGTTAGATGTGACAACATTGAGACTAGATAGAATGCAAGTTGTAGGCCTAGTCACAATATTTCAAGATGCTCCCATGGAAACTCATATTTAGGAGGTAAAACAAAATTCAGATTGTTGTTAAGGAGAATCTACCTTATGACTTTAGGGTTTGGGGGTCACCAACATATAGATATTCAACTTGCAGACATACAACTATCTAGAAATTTGAGAGAGAAATAGGGTAGAAATCCTATGCACCTTGTTTATTAAGGTTGGTACTAGCTTTAAACCTTCACTCCAAATGCTCCAAATACTTGAAGATGATAAAAAACCTGCAAAAAGATCTTAATTGTTATATAAGAATAAATGAAATATTACAATTGCATATATAAAGATAACAGTGGATTCCATAAATCATAACAAGTAAGAACATCAACACATAATGTGGAAGAAAATCCTTCTTTTATTAATAAGTCGAGATAGATAAAACCTCTATCTAAGATAGGCCCTCCTCTACTATCCAAGGAAATTGATTTCTCTTGCTCCAAATTCCAAAGGCATTCCTATAGCATAACCTTGCTCTTATGAGATGCTCCCCCAACCTATACCCCGCCCCTCTATTTATACTTGGTGATTAGGGGGATTTTCAAAGGTTGAGATGGTTAGGGAGGTTGGGGACATTATGATTACAAACCCAACTTTCCCTGACTAATCATGTTTTAATTTTTTTTTAATTTTGGATTAATGTAACCGTGGGTATGAATACTGGCAAGTTGCGAATAGCTTGCGACTGCTATGAAGGAAACCCGTGAATGCCCAATGTGATCATCTAACTACAGGTTGTACATATAGATACCCACGAATGACTCGTGAGCTGTAATGTCAATAGTCACGATTACACCTTAAGAATATTAAAAAACATGCGCAAGACTGGAAGGAATAATATGTAACAAGGAATATGCTCATATATAACTTCTATCTATAATGTCCTTTTGTGTATCGACGCATTTAGTGTTAGTACTCGGACGAAGAAGTGCCATTTCACATTATAACACAGATATCTAAAAGGAACCCTAGATATTGGATTATGGTATCCACATGGTGACAAACTAACATTAGAAGCATACATAGATGCAAATTGGGAAAGAATTAATTATGATAGAAAAATCACAAGTGGAGCATCCTTCTTCTTAGGAAAATGTCTAGTCTCTTATCTAAGTAAGAAAGAATCTACAGTGTCTCTATCCATAGATAAAGCATAATACATTACCGCAAAAACATGCTGTACACAATTCCTATGGATGAAGCAAAATTTAAAATACGTTCAATTAGAATTTGACCATCCTTTACAAATCTTTTGTGACAACACAAGCACGATCAGTATCTCAAAAAATTCGGTAATGTTTTAAAAAACCAAACAAATTCCCATAAAATAGTATCATTTTGTAAGAGAACATGTTATGGAAAATGTAGTCAATTTGGAATATGTATATACAAAGGAAAAAATTGCATATATATTCACAAAACCTCTTCCTAGAGAAACTTTTGAATATCTAAGAGGGAAACTAGGAATAGGTTTTTCTACACAATAATTTGAGATAAGGTAGACTGATATAGTTTGGAAGCCTGGCATAGAAAAATATTATTTGTGACATGAAAATGGAATGGCATACCAAAACCAAGACTCAAAGGAAGTTATGAGCATGAATTCAGGAGGATTCAATGAAGAAATAGAAATCCCTTTTCCATCGATGTCAAAGGGGAAGAATAAAAGACAAGGAAAGGAAAAAAATAAAATGAATAGTGAAGATGGAGAATAGATCTGCACAAAAGAACAAAAGAAAGAATCAAAGGAATAATCATAGGGGGAGCATTTTACACAAAGAAGAAGAGCTCATTTTTAGGGGGAGCTCACTTAATTTGGTGTTGATATCAAAGCCAAAGGGGGATATTGTTGAACCTTTGGTTGTCATTGATGTCAGATAACACTAAATAATATTGATGTCAAAGGAAAATGAAAGAAAATGATGTCGTCATTGATATCAAGGGAAAATGAATAAGTTTGAGGATAAACACCAAAGATGATGCAACAAAATTCCATTTGAAGAAACTCATAAGAAGAATATGGAAGCCAAGGATGTGCACAAATGATGCTTTGATATGGGACTTGGTAGAAGTTAGAAAAATAACATGAAAGTCAATTATGTGTGCTAATACCACTAATATATTGACTTGTGTGTGAAAATCACACAAAGACAGTTGAATGTGTGTGCATAGTCCCACAAAGTTGAATTATGAAAATAAGTACATTGACACAAAGAATAACTTGATTAAGAAGTAAACAAGTTTGGGTGTTATTCGAGTAAAAGGAATTTCAACTTAGGGACACATATTTCCACCAAAAGAGCATAAATAAGCAAGAGATATATGTGTTGAAGTAAGCTTAAGATAAATGAATCAAAGTTAATATGCTTAGCAAGATTCAAAATTCTTTGGGGTATCAATGGCTCATTGATCATAGAAGGAATTTTTATTGCAGATATAAATTGTGCAAAACAATAGATGATGTACAGAAAGGAGTGCATAAGATAGAAGGATACCCATAATAAGATTATGAGAAGCTTTTTCTTAGTTAATGATGCAAACCACAGAATCACATAAGTGAATGAGTGTGTAGATGTGTAGATATCTGAACATAGTTCGTGAAGGTAATCGAACATGTTTGAAGACTGTGTGAGAGATTGATCGCATATACTACCACACATCACAGATAAGGTACCTGGATTTTCTAACCCACATAATTAAAATAAATATGCATACCAGAAGAACCACAACATTTTTAGTTTTGCAAAGGTAAATTGCATACTTCAATTATTATAAACATAACCATTTTATATCAGGGAGGTAGGAAGGGGCAAGGAATAGGGAGTTGGAGCTTCCTTCCAGACACACCTAGTAAAAAATTTAGGGATTTGTATCTTCCTTCCAGTCATCGCTGCTAAAACATTTATGGAGTTGTATCTTCCTTCTAGTCACCGCTGGTAAAACATCTACGAGATTGGAGCCTCCTTCCAGTCAAAGCTAGAAATTATAATTTGGAATATGGTGCTTCCATAGTGGAGATTGCAGTCTTCTGCAGGTTGGTGCCGGTAGCTACAACTTAGAAATTATGCAGAAGAGATAGTCATATGTTCATGTCGGTGCCTAAAGTTCATGATTTGGTGCTTGCATAGATCAAATTCTATACATGTTGGTTCCTATAATCAACAGGTTGTTATTTGTGGGCCAGGTTGGAGCCTATGTGATTTGGTGCTCATAATTGGCGATTGTATTCTCCCATTAATGTAACAATTCATATATATATATATATACATACACACATAGACATTTATTCTTTAGGAATTTGTGCAATTGTGTTTGTTATTATTTTTGCTGAAATGTTTTAATTCGTGAAAATTTGTCAATGTAAAATAATATAAATCTGTGCTATTACTGATTCACACCCCCCTCTTAGAAATAAGGTAAATCCAATAGATGGAATCATTCCATATGCTTGTCTATGTCAATTTTGTGATGAAATATATCATCACTACATCCCACTTCCATTCAGATATTGGTAATGGTTGAAACAAACCAACTAGATGTCGATGCTCCAATTTAATATTCTGACATTCCACACATCTGGATATGTACTTTACAACAACATTCTTCATTCATGGACAATAGTACTACTTACTCACTACTTATATTGTCTTTTGATAACCTAAATGCCTAGCATAAGACACATTATGCATCTCTTTTAGAACCATCTTCCTTATATCTCCATAGTTTGGCACATAAACTCTATCCTTATGCATGATGATTCCATTCTCTTCCAACCTATACTTATCAAAATTTGGTGGTACTTTCTATTTATACAATCCAGCTCTTACATGCTAATAATCTTCATTTGTAGAATTGGCTTCAATAATTTTATCTTTCAAATATAATGTACCCATATTGATGGCTGCTACTTGCATCACATGTATCCTCCTATTGAGTGAATTATCTACCTTATTCTCCTTTCCTTTGATGTTCTTGATATCAAATTCATACTCACATAACTATTCCATCCACCTTTTTTGTCTTGCATTCAATGTAGGCTACTCAAACAAATAATTCAAACCATCATGATCAGTATTTAATTCAAAATTATTACCCATCAAGTAGTGTCTCCGCATCTTCAAGGAAAGAACGATGGTTGCAAGATACAGATCAAGAGTGGCATAGTTTTTTTCATGTTCTTTCAGTTTTCTGGAATCATAACTGATTACATGTCAATTATGAGTCATCCCTCCACCAATTCCTTTCTTACACACATCGGTTCATACTACAAATCTTCCATCATGATCTAAAATGTTTAGAACTAGTGCACTGGTAAGCATTTCCATGAGTCTTTGAAAATTTTGATTCACACTTGGAAGCCCATTCAAACTTCAAACCCTTCTTCTAAAAAGATGTAATGGGATGATATAACTTGGGGAAACCTTTAATGAATCTTCGGTAGCACCCTGAAACCCCATAAAAGATCTTTATTCTGATGCATTCTTTGGTGTTTTCCATTCCATTATAGCTCTTATCTTTTCAGGATCCATTGAGATTCCTTCTTCTGATATGATGTGCCCTGAGTGGTGGGTTATATTATTATATAATGAACACTTAATTATATTGGCATACAACTGATGTTCTCTGAGTACTTGAATCACCAATATTAGATTCTCTTAATGTACTTCTTGTGACTTGAAATAGATAAGGATTTAATCTAAGAACAAAATTACAAACTTATCCAAATACTTTATGAAAAACCCATTCATTAGACACACGAATGTTTCTAGTACATTTCTCAATCCAAAAGGCACCACTGTAAACTCATAATAACCATACATGGTCCTAAATGTTGTCTTACTGATGTATTCATGATTGATTCTAACTTGGTGATATCCTGATCTCAGATGTATATTTGAGAATACTTTGGCTCCTCTTAGATGATCAAACAAGTCATCAATCCTTGGAAAGAGATATTTGTTTCTAATTATTGCTTTGTTCAATTGTCTGTAATCTATACAAATTATTAGAGTTCCTTGTTTCTTCTTTAAAAACAACACAAGATCTCCCCAAGGTGACACATTGGGTCTTATGTAACCTTTCTTCAATAACTCTTCTAAATACATCTATAACTCTTTTAATTTTGGAGTGTTCATTTTTTAAAGTTATTCAGATGAAGGATCTACACTTGGAACCATATCAATAGTGAAATCAATCTCTCTCTCAGGTGTAATTATTTGCAAGTCTTGAAATACATCTGCAAATCCTTGTAACTCTGGGTAGTCTTGCAACTATGGTTCATTTCCTTATTTTGGATCCTCCACATGAGTTTCATAGATCTGGAAACCTTTTCTCAAACATGTTCTCAATTGTAAAGATGTGATCTATCTTAGAGATATGGGTCTAGGTATACCTCTCACTATCACTTGATTTCCTTCTTCATCTAGATAAGTATAAGTCTTGTTATGACATTCAAGTATGCCATGTTGTGTATCCAACCAATCCATGCCAATCAATACATCATATGAACCTAAAGGTATGATGTTCATGTCTATAGAGGTATTTAGACCATTCATTTCCAGTGGACACCTTCTTACTACTTTTGTGACCTTCCTCTTGGTACTTGTATCCAATTGCACTAGACCTGTTTTCTCAAGATTTCTTTTCTTCAAGTAACATTTATTAACTATGTTAGGTGAAATGTAATTATGGCTAGCTCCAAAATCAATTAGAATAGCTATAGGTACATTAGCAATATTACCTACTACCACAATCATCCAGTACTAATGATCATCTTGTTTATCATCTAGGCATGCATAGATTCTTGGAATACTTCTTCCAACATCACCAACCGTTGAGTCTTTTTCAATGTTGTTAATGGTACTTACCTTATGTGAACACTACTTGGAAAAGTGATGCAACCAGTAGTTTGTTAATGTTTTCATATGCTAAGCTAGATCATTAGTATTTCATTTCAATTTCATAACAAAAGCATATAGACAGGATCACTGAAAGATAGACAAGCACAACCATACAAAAGGAACACAAAGATTTATCCTAGGAAAACCCTGAAAAGAAAAACCCAGCAAAATCTTCCTCAATATAGATGCCCCAAAAGATAAAAGGTAAAACCAAAAGGGAGATCAAAGACTGATCCTCCTCCTTCTCCAACTACTTCTCTCTCCTCGACTAATGCGCTACACAAGTGAGAGCGCGTCTTCCAAATGAGGAGCGCCACACCTCTATTTATATTCATCCGTTCACTTTAGTTATCAATTCTGACATGTAGGATCGAGTTAATCATGTAGGCTTGAGTTACACATGTAGGCTCAAGTAACCACACCGGGGTGCTAATGACCCACCTTTACAATTAGAGGGGACTACCTCATGACTCTTATTAGTTCTTGCGATTATAAGCATAGGAGCATAAAGTAATACAATTGGTTCTCCCAGTAGGACCATCGGGGACCACAAAAGATACATATAGAATATTCATCGAAGTTACAATATTTCAACACTCCCCCTTAACGAGAAGGGTATTATACAACAACATCAACAAAAACAATAATAGGAGAGAAATAGAGGACATCATCGACATCATCAGGGTAACACATCTATAAATCATTGGAAGCTTTTGAACATCATGTAGTCTTCATCTTAAATCTTCAGTATTCAGCAACATCAACACTTTGACCGCTTCGATCATAAACAAATTTGACTGCTTCGATCAACAAAAAGTTTGACCTTTCGATCAGCAGCAACATCTTCAGCACTTTGACTTTTCGATCAGTAGCAACATCTTTAGCACTTTGAACTTTCGATCAGCAACAACAACTTCAGTACTCTGACCTTTCGATCAGCAATGACATCTTCATCACTTTGACCTTTCAATCAGCAACATCATCATCATCATATTCTGATCCTTTGATCAACAACATCAGCAACATCATCATCATATTCTGATCTTTCGATCAGCAACATCATCATCATACTTTGAAATTTTGAACAACAACATCAACAACATTACACTCTGATCTTTCGATCAGTACATCATCATCACATTCTGATCTTTCGATCAGTACGTCATCATAATCACACTCTGATATTTCGATCAGTATGTCATCATCATCATATTCTGATCTTTTGATCAGTACGACATCATCATCATCAGCAACAACCTGCAATCCACAGCTAAAAGACAAAAAAGTATTTGGATCACTTTTGGACTTAAACTCCAGGGATGATGCAATCCCACCACATTCTCGACAACCGAAGTCACTGGATTGATTACGAGAGAATCAGTCCCTATCACTTTAGGACTAAGTCCAAGGATGATGTAATCCTACCACATTCTCGAGGACCGAAGTCACCGGATTGATTACGGGAGAATCAGTCCCTATCACTTTAGGACTAAGTCCAAGGATGATGCAATCCTACCACATTCTCGAAGACCGAAGTCACTGTATTGATTATGGGAGAATCAGTCCTTATCACTTTAGGACTAAGTCCAAGGATGATGCAATACTACAATCTTCTCAAGGACCAAGGTCACTGGATCCACTATGGATAGATGTCCTGGGATGATACAATCCCTCTTCATTCTCGAGGACTGAGGTCCCTGGATCACTTAGGACAAGTGCACAGGGATGATACAATCCCACTTAATTCTTGAGGACTGAGGTCCCTGGATCACTTTAGGGCAAGTGCCCAAGGATGATACAATCCCACTACAACACCACTACTCCCCCATTCGAGGAAGGTCTTTCCGAACAACACCAAGATTGTCTCGAAAGTGTTCGAATTTTACTTGAGATAGAGGCTTTGTCAACACATCATCATCTAAACCATTATCATCTACATATTTAGTATGTGAATACTGAAAGCATCATCATCCATATCTTCGGTATAGAAATACTGAAAGCATCATCACCTCTATATTCAGTATAGAAATATGGAATCACCGTCATCTGCATCTACAATATGTAAATACTAAAACATCATCTATATATTCAGCATGGGAATACTGAAATCATCATCATATATATCTTCAGTATGGGAATACTGAAACATCATCATCTCTATATTCAATATAGAAATATTGAATCACCATGATCTGCATCTACAGTATGTAAAATAATAGATTTCTATGTGTTACGATGGAACACAGGGTTCTCTGTCATCACAACTCTGGTTATCACATAGAATCATTGTAGTTTCCATCTTCAGGTCAAAGAGACCTGATATCAGCTTCCGAATCCATATGGCTTCACAACTTAGCAGAGTAATCTGCTATGTATTCTGCTTCAGCCGTGCTAAGAGAAACACTAGACTGTTTCCTGCTAAACCATGAACTCATAGCAGACCCCAAACAAAATCATCTACCTGATGTGCTTTTCTTGTCTGAGATACTTCCAGACCAATCTGCATCTGTATAGCGATACAATATGTAGTCATGGTTTCCATCATAGTATAGACCAAAGTCTATAGTCCCTTTCAGATATCTCATCACATGTTTTGCAACTATTTGGTGAACACGTCTAGGTTGAACTAGATACTGACTCAAGGTGTTCAAAGAAAAACAAATTTCCAGTCTGGTATTTGTTAGATACATTTAACCACCCAATAATATGTCTATATTGAGTCACATCCACTAACTTTGATGAGTCATCAGCTAACAAATTCAAGTTGGAATCCATGGGTGTGTCCATGGCTTTGTATTCCAACATGTCGAATCTTTTCAATATCTCTACTACATACTTTCCCTAGTTGAGAAAGATTCCTTCTGAATTTTTCCATACTTCCAGACCTAGGAAATAATGCATTAACCCAAGGTCTTTCATCTAAAATTATTCAGCGAGTTTCTTCTTGCATTCTACAATCTGTTTCTCATTCCTTGTCATGAATATATTATCCACATACAATAATAGTATGACATGTTCATCTTCTATAACCTTTAAGTAAAGGTTAGGATCGAATTTCATTAGGAAAATATCTATCCTTCCATACCAGGCTCTAGGAGCTTGCTTAAGGCCATAGAGGGCCTTCTTCAACTTGCATACATGAGTCCATCTGTCTTCAACTTCAGATCCTTGTGACTATTCTATGTATACTTCTTCTTCAATCACACCATTCAGAAAAGTTGTTTTCACATCCATCTGGTGTAAGTCCCATGATAGCTTTAATCGAAGTATACCGTGCTACTGGGGAAAATGTCTCTTCATAATTAATTCCCTCTTTCTGATAGAAAACCTCTAGCCACAAGTCATATTTTATCTTGCAAATCCATTTGGAAGATACCACATTCTTGCTTTCTCGTTTGAGTACTATATCCCAAACATCATTCTAGTATTCTTTCATCATAACATCTTCCATGAGTTCATCTTGTCAGGTCATCAACATATCCTAGTCTTCTGCATTCAACCTTGAAGGTTGGAATCCACTTAACTCTTGGTAAAGTCTCGATCCATTAGGAAGCTGTCCATCATGTTGTACCATGCCAAACTCAGATATCTTCTGTAGTCACTCCCCCTGAAGTGGAGTATCATCTTCCCTCTTCATTCTATATAGGTGGGTCTATGCTTGATATATACTTGTCAATAGAGTATGTCATGTCATAGTCTATTCTTTCTGAGGCAAATAATAAACCTTGCTTTGTACACTTGTTCTTGTAGATCCATATGGAAGATACTACATACTTCCCTTTATATCATTCCTCATGATCAATTGTTACTCTTTGATCATAGCTTCTTTCATAGACATGGTGGTCTTCATCCTTCGGGGTGGATCTACTGCTCTCTAAATCTCTTTCCTTCGTCATGATGTCTCTGACCCTGGGAGCTTCAGATTCATGTTTATTGAATTTTCATCACTTGTTCTTCAGAACAAGGCTCATCCTTCTTTTCTTGCAGGCGGTTGTACACGACCTTTCCTACAATTCAAATGCACCAGTTGCATGGTTATAACTATTTCATAAAACATATGCATAACGATAAATTCTTATGCATCATGCAACTGTTTAGCCAATACAACATTCATCCATATCTCACTATTGTCATTAATGCAACCAGTCTATCATGCATAACACATCAACTGAATATAATCAAATCTATAACAAAAAAATATCATGAAATGACAATTGAATACTTATATTTTATTCATTTCGTGGGTAGACTCCTTCTTGATCCTTCTACTTCATCATCTTCTTCAATCATGACATCATCATTTCTTATCCAAATGATAAGATGGATAAGAGGTTCTTCAAGAATTCAGTTCTTCATATTCCTCATCGCTTGAGGGATATTTTTTGAATGGTGAGATCTTGATCTTCAATTGCTCCCATCTTCTTCTTCTCTTCTTATGAGTCGAGCTTCTTCTTCTTCCCAGAGTCAGCTGAAAGTAATCACTTCCTTATGGAACACATTCCTCGCATGAATGAATCCCATGATCCTAGGAGGCCATTCAAGGTGGCTATCACCACTTCTGCATTCTTCACTTCTTCTTTTACCTCTTCAATTTGTTTCTTAAGGTCATCTTCTGATGTATGTATTTTATTCAAATAGCTTGTTCAAGGAATCAAACATCTCTTTCGATGTATTTTAGGGAAGACACTTGTGGTACAAGTTGATCCATGACTGAATCAACAATGATCTTCTTGGCCTTGACCAAGTTCTTTTGGTGTAAGGATTTGAGCCTCATCTCCCTCTAGAACTGGAACTTCTCTACTCATGTAGGTGTACAATTCATTTTCTTCAGAGAGATCAAATACTTTCATGCTTTGAAGTTGTTAACTTCACCAATCTTATCGTCAAGCTAATGAGAACCTCAAATGGAAATAGGAAAAGATTAGATCTTACTGATTTGAGGTGTCCGTCATGGTTCTGGAGCTGGCTGATCTTTGGTTTGTCAGAGAAACCCTAATTTTAAAAAATTGGAATCTTTCATATCTGATTGGATAGGAATATATAACTCTTTAAGCTGAGCTATCCAATGTACTCCTTTTCTGAAAACTGTGGAGGGAAGCTCCCGGAACAGGAAGCCCTAGTTTTCCAATTTCTACTGCAGAAATTCTTGATATTGTTTCTACGCTATCTCCGAAATTAATGCTCATCTATGTATGAAACTTTGTATTGAGGTACCTGCACATGTACCTATTCCAAAACCACAGGTTTCATCAAAATGGGTTTCACCAATTGGGACTTATGATCATTTTCGCAAGGTGACCTGTTATAGGACTGTTCAGAATAGTGAACTTGTACGGATTGCTACGTGTCATTGTTTCATATTCTAAGTCTAAAAACTGGACCACAGAAATTAAATTTCATGTCCTCTCTGGAACATCTTCCAAAAATTTCATTTTAACCTTTTTATCCCAAGATATAGAAATTCGCCCCAAGTGTCTTGTTTAGGGATGAATCCTAGAAGAGGCTAGAATCCTTACTTGGAAAGATCATATCTCCCAGAATATAGTGAATATGAGGCTGAAGTTTGGATACAGTATACATCATGATTTTATCTTTGACCTCTACAAGTTTCAGCACTTGATCCTTTGCCAATCCCGAGATATATCGAATGTACAAAAACTTATCAGTTTTAGTATTTAGGGTTTTTCCAACTTGGGGTCAAACTAGGGTTTGACTTTCCCGTAGTTTCACCCAACCAAAAATGTTGATCTGGGTCTCTAAAATTCGATTTTGATGAGGAGAGAAATCTTATACCAGTCTCACTCAAAAATTCTTCTTCTATAGAAAGCCCTAATTTCTCGCACCGAAAACTGAAAATACTCAAAATTGAATTCCGCTTCAATAGAAAGATGCGCCCTTCAATGGAGAGTCAGCCTAGCCTTCTTTTGCTGATCGATGGAGAGAGACCCAAAAAGTAAGAAGCCCTAGATTCTGTAGCTGTACAATGTCTTCTTTCAGGGTGCCTCTGATACCATGTTAAATTTTTCATATGCTAAGCTAGATCATTAATATTTCATTTCAATTTCATAAAAAAAGCATATAAACAGGATCACTGAAAGATAGACAAGCACAACCATACAAAATGAACACAAATAATTATCCTGGGAAAACCCTAAATGGAAAAACCCATTAAAAGCTTCCTCAATATAGATGCTCCAAAAGATAAAAGGTAAAACCAAAAGGGAGATCAAAGACTGATCCTCCTCCTTCTCCAACTACTTCTCTCTCCTCGACTAATGCGCTACACAAGTGAGAGTGTGTCTTCCAAATGAGAAGCACCACACCTTTATTTATATTCATCTGTTCACTTTAATTATCAATTTCGACATTTAGGCTCGAGTTACACATGTAGGATCAAGCAACCACACTGGGGTGCTAATGACCCACCTTTACAATTAGAGGGGACTACGTCATGACTCTTATTAGTTCTTGCGATTAGAAGCATCGGAGCATAAAGTAATACAAGTGGTTCTCCCGGTAGGACCATCGGGGACCACAAAAGATACATATAGAATATTCGTCGAAGTTACAATATTTCAACACTCCCCCTTAACGAGAAGGGCATTCTACAACAACAATAGGAGAGAAACAGAGGATATCATCGACATCATCAGGGTAACACATCTATAAATCATTGGAATATTTTCAATATCATGTAGTCTTCATCTTCAATCTTTAGCCTTCAGCAACATCAACACTTTGACCTCTTCAATCAGCAACAAATTTGACCTCTTCGATCAACAACAACTTTGACCTTTCGATCAGCAGCAACATCTTCAGCACTTTGACCTTTCAATCAACAGCAACATCTTCAACACTTTGACCTTTCAATCAGAAGCAACATCTTCAGCACTTTGACATTTCGATCAGTAGTAACATCTTCAGCACTTTGACCTTTTGATCAACAACAACATCTTCAGTACTCTGACCTTTCGATCAGCAATGACATCTTCAGCACTTTGACCTTTCGATCAAAAACATCATCATCATCATATTATGATCCTTTGATCAGTAACATCAGCAACATCATCATCATATTCTGATCTTTCGATCAGCAACATCAGCAACACCATCATCATACTTTGAACTTTTGAACAACAACATCAGCAACATCACACTCTGATCTTTCAATCAGTACGTCATCATCACACTCTAATCTTTTGATCAGTACGTCATCATCACATTCTAATCTTTCGATCAGTACGTCATCATCATCACACCGTGATATTTTGATCAATATGTCATCATCATCACACTCTGATATTTCAATCAGTATGTCATCATCATCATATTCTGATCTTTTGATCAGTACGTCATCATCATCATCAGCAACAACCTGCAATACACAACTAAAAGACAAAAAAGTATTTGGATCACTTTTGGACTTAAAGTCCAGGGATGATGCAATCCCACCACATTCTCGACAACTGAAGTCACCAGATTGATTATGAGAGAATCATTCCCTATCACTTTATGACTAATTCCAAGGATGATGCAATCCTACCACATTCTCGAGGACCAAAGTCACCAGATTGATTACGGGAGAATCAGTCCCTATCACTTTAGGACTAAGTCCAAGGATGATGCAATCCTACCACATTCTCGAGGACCGAAGTCACTGGATTGATTACAGGAGAATTAGTCCCTATCAATTTAGGACTAAGTCCAAGGATGATGCAATCCTACCACATTCTCGAGGACCAAAGTCACCGGATTGATTACAGGAGAATCAATCCCTATCACTTTAGGACTAAGTCTAAGGATGATGCAATCCTACCACATTCTCAAGGACCGAAGTCACCGGATTGTTTATGGGAGAATCAGTCCCTATCACTTTAGGAATAAGTCCAAGGATGATGCAATCCTACAATCTTCTTGAGGACCGAGGTCACCGAATCCGTTATGGATAGATGTCCCGAGATGATACAATCCCTCTTCATTCTTGAGGACCAAGGTGCACAGATCACTTTAGGACAAGTGCCCAGGGATGATACAATCCCACTTCATTGTCGAGGACCGAGGTCCCTAGATCACTTTAGGGTAAGTTCCCAGGGATGATACAATCCCACTACAACACCACTACTTCCCCTTTCGAGGAAGGTCTTTCCGAACAACACCAAGCTTGTCTTGAAAGTGTTCGAACTTTACCTGAGATAGAGGCTTTGTCAGCACATCATCATCTAAACCATTATCATCTACATCTTTAGTATGTGAATACTGAAAGCATACTCATCTATATCTTCAGTATAGAAATACTGAAAGCATCATCACCTCTATATTCAGTATAGAAATATGGAATCACCATCATCTGCATCTGCAGTATGTAAATACTGAAACATCATCTATATCTTCAATATGGGAATACTGAAATCATCATCATCTATATCTTCAGTAAGGGAATACTGAAACATCATCATCTCTATATTCAATATATAAATACTGAATCACCATCATCTACATCTACAGTATGTAAAATACAAGATTTCTATGTGTTACGATGGAACATAGGGTTCTCTGTCATCACAACTCTGGTTATCACATAGAATCATTGTAGTATCCATCTTCAGGTCAAAGAGACCTGATATCAACTTCCGAATCCATATGGCTTCACAACTTAGCATAGTAATCTTCTATGTATTCTGCTTCAGCCGTGCTAAGAGAAACACTAGACTGTTTCTTTCTAAACCATGAACTCATAACAGACCCCAAACAAAATCATATACCTGATGTGCTTTTCCTGTCTCAGATACTTCCAGTCCAATCTACATCTGTATAGCGATACAATATGTAGTCATGGTTTCCATCATAGTATAGACAAAAGTATATAGTCCCTTTCAGATATCTCATCACATGTTTTGCAGCTATTTGGTGAACACGTCTAGGTTGAACTAGATACTGACTCAAGGTGTTCACAGCAAAACAAATGTCTAGTCTGGTATTTGTTAGATACATTTAACGACCCAATAATATGTCTGTATTGAGTCACATCCACTAACTTTGAGGAGTCATCAACTAACAACTTCAAGTTGGAATCCATGGGTGTAGCCATGGTTTTGTATTCAAACATATCGAATCTTTTTAATATCTCTACTGCATACTTTCCCTAGTTGAGAAAGATTCCTTCTAAATTTTTCCATACTTCCAGGCCTAGGAAATAATGCATTAACCATGGTCTTTCATCTAAAATTCTTCAGCGAGCTTCTTCTTGCATTCTACAATCTGTTTCTCATTCCTTTTCATGAATAGATTATCCACATACAGTAATAGTATGACATGTTCATCTTCTATAACCTTTTAAGTAAAGGTTACGATCGAATTTCATTAGGAAACTATCTATGCTTCCATACCAGGCTCTGGGAGCTTGCTTCAGGCCATAGAGGGCCTTCTTCAACTTGCATACGTGAGTCCATCTGTCTTCAACTTCAGATCCTTATGACTATTCTATGTATACTTCTTCTTCAATCACACCATTCAGAAAAGTTGTTTTCACATCCATCTAGTGTGACTCCCACTTCATCATGGATGCAAGTGCCATGATAGATTTAATCGAAGTATACCATGCTATTGGGGCAAATGTCTCTTCATAATTAATTCCCTCTTTCTGATAGAAAACCTCTAGCCACAAGTCATAATTTATCTTGCAAATCCATTTTGAAGATACCACATTCTTGCTTTCTTGTTTGAGTACTATATCCCAAACATCATTCTAGTATTCTTTCATCATAACATCTTCCATGAGTTTGTCTTGTCAGGTCATCAACATATCCTAGTCTTCTGCGTTCAACCTTGAAGGTTGGAACCCACTTTACTCTTGGTAAAGTCTCGATCCATTAGGAATCTTTCCATCATGTCTTACCATGTCGAACTCAAATATCTTCTGTAGTCACTCCCCCTGAAGTGGAGTATCATCTTCCCTCTTCATTCTGTACAGGTGGTTCTATGCTTGATATATACTTGTCAATAGAGTATATCATGTCATAGTCTATTCTTTCTGAGGCAAATCATGAACCTTGCTTTGTACACTTGTTCTTGTAGATCCATATGGAAGATACTACGTACTTCCCTTTATATCATTCCTCATGATTAATCGTTACTCCTTGATCATAGCCTCTTTCATAGACATGGTGGTATTCATCCTTCGGGGTGGATCTACCACTCTCTGAAGCTCTTTCCTTCATCATGATGTCTCTGACCCTGGGAGCTTCATATTCATTTTTATTGAATTGTCATCACTTGTTCTTTGGAACAAGTCTCATCCTTCTTTTCTTGTAGGCGGTTGTATAGGACCTTTCCTACAATTCAAATGCACTAGTTGCATGGTTAGAACTATTTCATAAAACATATGCATAACGACAAATTCTTATGCATCATGCAATTGTTTGGCCAACACAACATTCATCCATATCTCACTACTGTCATTAATGCAACCAGTCTATCATGCATAACACATCAACTGAATATAATCAAATGTATAACAAAACAATATCATGAAATGACAATTGAATACTTATATTTTATTTGTTTCGTGGGTAGAATCCTTCTTGATCCTTCTACTTCATCATCTTCTTCATTCATGACATCATCATTTCTTATCCAAATGATAAGATGGATAATAGGTTCTTCAAGAATTCAGTTCTTCATATTCCTCACCACTTGAGGGATCTTCTTTCAATGGTGAGAGCTTGATCTTCAATTCCTCCCATCTTCTTATTCTCTTCTTATGAGGCGAGCTTCTTCTTCTTCCCAGAGTCAGCTGAAAGTAATCACTTCCTTATGGCACACATTCCTCGCATGAATGAATCCCATGATCCTGGGAGGCCATTCAAGGTGGCTATCACCACTTTTGCATTCTTCACTTCTTCTTTTACCTCTTCAATTTGTTTCTTAAGGTCATCTTCTGATGTATGTATTTCCTTCAAATATCTTGGTTAAGGAATCAAACATCTCTTTCGGTGTCTTTTAGGGAAGACACTTGTGGTACAAGTTGATCTGTGACTGAATCAACAATGATCTTCTGGGGCTTGACCAAGTTCTTTTGGTGTAAGACTTTGAGCCTCATCTCCCTCTAGAGTTGGAACTTCTCTACTCATGTAGATGTCCAATTCATTTTCTTTAGAGAGATCAAATACTTCCATGCTTGGAATTTGTTAACTCCACCAAGCTTATCATCAAGCTGATGAGAACCTCGAATGGAAATAGCAAAAGATTAGATCTTACCGATTTGAGGCGTTCGTCCTAGTTCTGGAGCTGGCTGATCTAGGGTTTGTCAGAGAAACCCTAATTTTCAAAAATTGGAATATTTCATATCTTATTGGATAGAAATATATATCTCTTCAAGATGAGCTGTCCAATGTACCCCTTTTTTGAAAACTGTGGAGGAAAGCTTCCGGAACAGGAAGCCCTAGTTTTCTAATTTCTCCTGTAGAAATTCCTGATATTGTTTCTGCACTATCTCCGAAATTACTACTCCTCTATGTATGAAAATTCATATTGAGGTACCCACACATGTACCTATTCCAAAACCATAGGTTTCATCAGAATTGGTTTCACCAATTGGGACTTATGATAATTTCCCCAAGGTGACCTGTTACAGGGCTGTTCAGAACAGTGAAGTTGTACGGACTTCCACATGTCATTTTTTCATATTCTAAGTCTGAAACATGGACCATGGAAAGTACAGTTCGTGTCCTCTCTGTAAGAGCTTCCAAAATTTCATTTGGAGTGTTTTATCCCAAGATATAGAAATTCTCCCCAGGTGTCTTGTTTAGGGATGAATCCTGGAAGACGCTGGAACCCTTACTTGGAGGGATCATATCTCCCAGAATATAGTGAATATGAGGTTGAAGTTTGGATACATTATACATCATGATGTTTTCTTCGATCTCTACAATTTTCAGCACCTGATCCTTCTCCAATCCCGAGCTATATCGAATGTACCAAAACTTATCAATTTTAGTATTTAGGGTTTTTCCAACTCGGGGTCAAACTAGGGTTTGACTTTCCCGCATTTTAACCAAACCAAAAATATTGATCTAGGTCTCTAAAATTTGATTTTTATGAGGAGAGAAATCCTATGCCAGGCTCACTCAAAAATTATTCTTCTGTAGAAAGCCCTAATTTCTCGTACCGAAAACTGAAAATGCTCGGAATCGAATTCCGCTTCGACAGAAAGATGTGCCCTTCAATGGAGAGTCAGCCTAGCCTTCTTTTGTTGATAGATGGAGAGAGACCAAAAAAGTAAGAATCCCTAGCTTCTGTAGCTTCACAATGTCTTCTTTCAGGGTGGCTCTGATGCCATGTTAAATTTTTCATATGCTAAGCTAGATCATTATTATTTCATTTCAATTTCATAACAAAAGCATATAAACAGGATCACTGAAAGATATACAAGCACAACCATACAAAAGGAAAACAAATATTTTTCCTGGGAAAACCCTAAAGGGAAAAACCCAGCAAAATCTTCCTCAATATAGATGCCCCAAAAGATAAAAGGTAAAACCAAAAGGGAGATCAAAGTCTGATCCTCCTCCTTCTCGAGCTACTTCTCTCTCCTCCACTAATGCGCTACACAAGTGAGAGTGTGTGTTCCAAATGAGGAGTGCCACACCTCTATTTGTATTCATCCGTTCACTTTAATTATCAATTCTGAAATGTAGGCTCGAGTTAATCATGTAGGCTTGAGTTACACATGTTGGCTCATGTAACCACACTGGGGTGCTAATGACCCACCTTTACAATTAGAGGGGACTACCTCCTGAATCTTATTAGTTCTTCCGATTATAAGCATTGGAGAATAAAGTAATGAAATTGGTTCTCTTGGTAGGACCATTGGGGACCACAAAAGATACATATATAATATTCTTTGAAGTTACAATATTTCAACACAGTTGGCATGTTGTCGAAATTTGACAAAGTATAATACTTCGACTACTTCGATTGCTTTTATAGGTTCAGCATCGGCTTCGACAAGTCTGAACCTTCACACAACCGACTTCGAC
This sequence comes from Pseudotsuga menziesii, assembly GCA_001517045.1. NCBI lineage: Eukaryota > Viridiplantae > Streptophyta > Pinopsida > Pinales > Pinaceae > Pseudotsuga > Pseudotsuga menziesii. Next base: position 84,003 of record LPNX010009251.1, on the reverse strand, counting down.
AACCTTCAAAGGTTTCACACTTGGAATACAACATCTTCGCATGCATTTTCACATTGAATACTATCGAACATCAACGGAGTATCTCTCTATCTTCTATTCATCTGCAACGGTTGAACTTCTGAACTATTATAACTTATTTTGTAACTGAACGTAACGGGTAGTCACCTAAGCGTCTCAACATTATATATAAACATGTACACTATTGTAGTATACAACATTCAATCAATCAATTCAATCAATCATATTGATCCATCTTTCATTTAAAAGAAGTATTTGGTTCGAATTCTTGCATATTTTATGTGCGCATACTTTCTATCGATGTAGTGTATTTCCTACTTTACTTGTTATTTTTCTATGCTTCTGCCATAATAGTGCTCGACACATTCAATTGACTTTTGTTCCCATCGTGCACCTAGGAACGACCTGGATAATTGGTATTAGATATTGATTCAGAGCTTAAGTTACATAATCACTTCCATCGAAGTTATTTAACTTATGTATGTTCAAACACACTTGCAAAATCAAAAATACAAGCAGACACTTCCTTCGACTTCAGAAAAGATGGCCGAATAAGAAGACAATAGACATGCAACTGATGAGACATATATTCTCACGCGATTCACTTAAAACTCTGGGGAATCCTCGACGCGACCTCACTTTGATAAAATCAACCCCTTCAAAGTGCAAATGAATCTAGACATACCAAATCTTGAAGGAAAGATTGACCGTAGAATTCATCGATAATTGGGTACAACAACTGGAATCGTACTAATTTGTGAATAAACTCTTCGAAGTGGAAAATACCACCATTCCATCCTTAAAGATGTCATCCTACGTACATTGCTAGTGGGAAAATTTATCGACAAAGATGGAAAAAGAAGGAGACCCCATAAACACATGGGTAAAATTTGTCAGACACGTCTGAAAGGAGTTCTACCCACCCAAGTATCTTGAACAACAATATAAGAAGTAGAAGTAGCTAAGGAAATGGAAAGACCAGTCTATGATGACTTACAACGATTATTTCTATCGACGTATGGCTAGACTCGGTATCCAAGAAGAATAGAAATTGCTTGTCCTGAAGTACGTCAACGGATTATCCCCATACATTCAACAAGATATGGAGTTTTTTACTTTCACTATGCTTGCAGACGCATTTCATTATGCTAGAAATATTGAAGCTAAACTAAAAGGAAAATCACGTTTTGAAAACAAGCCAACACGTCGAAGATCCGACAAGAAGTCGCTAGCTGACTCTGACAAGTTTAAGAAACCTTCTTGTCCAAATCCATGAAATATCAATCATCACAAAAATAACTTTCAAAAATGAAAGAATGATCGCAACAAACAATATCCTACTGAGAAATGGTGTGATTATCATAATTCAGCATGGCATGATACGTCATAATGAAAAGATTAGAAGACATTTTTGGAAAAATTGTTGACATCTGACTTGTCTAACAGAACCTTGGTAGAATCTGATCTAGATGCATCAACCCTCTTGGATTTGACCACTCTAATAGCCTCAACTATCATCTATGAGGAGGAAGGAGAGCAGTTGTTCCATACACGGACAAGGGTTCAGAAAAATCCATTACATTTGATTGTGGATAATGGTATCCAAAAGAACTTTGTTTCTGAATATCTTGTGAATAAATTAGGTCTTGTCACCACTCCACATCCTCATCCTTACAATATCAATTGTATAAAGGATGGACATGAACTAAGAATCACATGCCAATGCAAACTCACCTACTTCATTAAGCCTTTTGAAGATGAAGTACTTTGTGACGTGGAACCACTTTCTGTAGTCGACGCCTTATTTGGGAAACCTTAATTGTGGGATGAACATGGTACATATCAGTTACTAACTCAGGATGTGATTGTCAAAATTTGGAATCAATGGTATGGCATACCAGAGTGACAACCCACATCAATGGTTGCTAAGATAACTTCCAAACAAACAAATAAGATTATGAGTCATGCTCAGAAGTTTGCATTAATTATGATAAAGAATCAACATTCCAAGAATACTGCATTCATAAGTTGATTGATCGACCAACGAATCTCCCGACAACAACAACACATCGACCACTTTCTTGAGGAATACCAGAACATATTTCAAGAGCCAAAGAGAGTACCTATGCATTGTTAGGTAAAACACTCCATTGAACTTGTTCTTGGTTCTTCATTACCTAACCCATCTATTTATAGAAGATCCATCCTCGAGAATGAAGATATTCATAGTAAAATCCAGGATTTGATCAACAAAGGTCATATCTTCCCCAACTCCTCTCCTTGTGGAAGTCCAGTTGTCATAGTTCCAAATAAATACAAGACTTGGTGCATGTGCATCAATTATTAGGATCTCAACAAAATTTCAATAAAGAACATATACCCTCTTCCAAGGTTAGACAAACTCATCGACTGTCTGAAAGGTGATAAGTTCTTTACGAAGCTTGACCTTAAGTTAGGATATCATCAAATTCCAATCGAGTCCACCGATGTATGGAAAATGGATTTCAAGACCAAGGAAGGATTGTTTGGCTAGTTAGTCATGCTTTTCAACTTAACCAATGCATCTGCAACCTTCATGAGATATATGGATGGCCTTCTATGACCCTTCATCAAAAAGTGTGTCATTGTCTGTCTCGACGATATCTTGATTTTCATTCAATCATGGGAATAACATGTTAGACAGCTTTGACGTGTCTTCGAAACTCTCCAAGAACATGGACTATATCTGAACATGGAAAAATTCTCATTTGTGATGACCAACATCAAATATTTTGGGTATATAATTCACTCTGTAGAAATTCATATCGACCCAGAAAAAAGTACAGATCCTCAAAGATTGGACCATTCCTCAAAAAATTCATGAAATAAGAAGTTTTCTTGGTTTGGAAAATTTCTATCGATGATACATACTTGGCTTCAGTCACATCACATGGCCTTTGAATCACTTGACTAAAGAAAATGGGAAAACTGTCTTCAAATGGAAATCGACACAACAAAAAGCTCTTGAACAACTCAAAAACAAGATTTTTACTGCACCAGTACTTGTGTTACCTGATTTGCATTAGCACTTTGAGATTGAGATGGACACATCGGACTATGCCCTTGATGCAATGATCACTCAGTCAGGTCACCCATTCATGTTTCATTCCGAAACTTTCAATGACATCGTTAGAAAGTATTCAACATATGAAAAATAATTGTATGCCATTGTACAATATCTTAAGCAATGGAGACACTACATTCTTGGAAAGGAAACAATCATTCTTACTGACCATAAGCCACTACAGTTTGCCCCATCCCAGACGAAACTACAGACAACTCGACCACTCAAGTGGATTAATTACCTGCAACAATTTTAGTTGGGAATTAAATATTGGAAAGGAAAATCCAATGCCACAATTTATTGTCTCAACCGACTACCCATTATTATTCTGTCTATAGTGATGAGTATGCAAGGTTACAACACCACTACTTGGACACAATTGTATTCGGTAGACGACGACTTATCCGCAATTTATCGCCAGCTTCAGGATGAAACTTTGTCTACTACCGACTACTTCCTGAAGGACACCTTGCTATACAAGCTTGGACAACTTTGTGTTCCAACCAGTGAGCATGAACAAAAGATCATTTGCTATGCGCACTATAACAAGAATGCATGACATTTTGGAGTTGCAAAAACACTTGTTATCCTCCAAAAGTATTTTTATTTTCCTTCACTTAAATATTATGTCAATAACTACATTCGATCATTCATAGTTTGTTCCATTAATAAACCGTCGAATCGACGATAAGGACTGTACAAACCCCTTCCAGTTCCTAGTCACCCATGGGAATCTATTTATATGGACTACTTGATGGGATATCCTACTAAAAACATCATCATGACGCGATCTTAGTAGTAGTCAACATATTTTCCAAGATGGCTATAATCATACCATGCAAGAAGACTAAAACAACACAATAGACTGCTCATCTCTTCTTCGAACATGTGTGGAAACATTATGGCATCCTAACGACCATTATTTCTGACATAGAGCTATATTTGTCAACACCTTCTAGAAAACTATCTGGAAATAGCTCAACATAAGACTCTCTTTGTCAACAACCTTCCATCTGTAGAAAGACATGTAGACAAAAGTTGTAAATCGCTTGGTAGTACAACTGCTTCGCATGTACAACCACAAGCAGTGTCAAACATGGGATGACAACCTTCCATACATACATCAAAACTACAATCGTGCTTAACAAATTTCTACAGGAAATAGTCCATTTGAGATCTGTTATGGATTCCAACCCTCAGTGCCTATCAACTTGATCAGTTCCTTGACATAGTCGAATGAAACCGACTTCGAAGGACAAGAATTCGAGAAGGCATTAAATTTCAAAGATAAAATCTACAACATCTATAGGAAAGCACATGAAATGTTGCAATGAGTTAATGAAAAATATAAGGCTCATCACAATAAGCATCGTATTCCTCATTCATTCCAAATTAGGGATCATGTCTGGTTACATCTGAAGAAGGAGTGCTTCACTGGCCCATATAGAAAGCTGAAACCTTTGTGATATGGTCCATACAATATCCTTAAATAGATTAGAGAAAACACTTTTAATCTCGACATTACTACATGCCTTGGACTACATCCAGTCTTTAATGTAGATCTACTTCGACCATACCATGCCCCATTGTTGAAACAAAATGACTTCCAGAAAGCAAAACCCAAAGACATCCATCTAGATGTTCAGGGACCTCTCCTTTGTGACACCATTGTGGGATGACGCATACACCATACAAGGATGAGCTCAATTCCCTTGTTTCAAGTGGCTAAAGCTTGACAAATCCCTGTGTAAGGAAAATGGTACTCTGCTACTGAAATAACTAGCAAGTTTCCTCACCTGAACGAACACAAAATGAAGACCATTGTTTCTTAAGGAAGGAGGAATGATCTAACAAATAGTTGGAATGTTGTTGAACTTCGATAAAGTATAACACTTTGACTACTTCTACTACTTTGACTACTTCAACAGGTTCAACATCGGCTTCAAAAAGTACGAACCTAAACAAAACCGACTTCGACAACCTCAGTAGGTTTCACACTCGGCATACACCATCTTCACATGTGTTGTTGACATCGATGACTGTCAAACATCAACATAGTATCTCTCTATCTTCCAGCTGTTTGTGACGGTTGAACTTTTGAATCGTTATAACTTCTTTTGTAACTGAACGTAATGGGTAGTCACCCAAGCGTCTAAACATTCTATATAAACATGTACTCTATTTTAGTATACATCATTCAATCGATCAATTCAATCAATCATATTGATCCATCTTTCATTGAAAATAAGTATTTGGTTTGGATTCTTGCATATTATCTGTGCACATACTTTCAATCGATATAGTGTATTTCCTTCTTTACTTTTTATTTTTCTATGCTTCCTCCATAATAGTGCTCGACTCATTCAGTCAACTATTGTCCCCAGCGTGCACCTGGGCATGACCTGGATCAAAAAGTCATTCTCCTTACATATCCAACATTCAATAGGTGGTATTAGATTTCTGTTTGAATTTTCTTCCCCTTTGGTTTTGCTTTGATATTGCTGATAGGACTTATTACTATTTATGAATGATGGAGGCTTGATTCCTTTCTTTATATGATATTGCTTGTCTCTTTTCTTATATTTCTTGCCCTTGTGATATGGATATTTGTTCTTAATTTGATCATATATATGATTTTCCTTGCAAATGGAATCTTTAAGGGTATTTGGTCTCTCATACTAGATCTTGTCATTATAAGAATCTTGTCATTATAGGAACCTTTGAATCTTCATTTTCTTATCCTTTATAAAATCTACATACTTCAAGAGTTCTAGAAACCTTTTCTCGTAAGCTTTCATGGTCATTCTTCCCAACTTGAGTTCAAAGAGCTCTTCCATCTTCTTGTCATAGTAATGCTCTAATATATATTCTCTTTGGAAGTATTTCTTGATATTTATTCAAGAGATATTGTCTTCACCAATACCTTTCATCTTGACTAGATGAGTCCACCAAGTGGATTCTTTACCTTGAAAATGGTATATGACTACCCTTGATTCCATGTCTTCTGGCATCCTAATTATTTCTTGGAGTTGTTCTTTGGTTTCTTTGAAATTGTTTCAGATCTCACATGATTTGTTCTTAAATGTGAATGATCATTTCATTATATTCTCTACACTTTCTTACTTAATCTTCCAAACTTAATGGATCATAGCTTCTCTTGTGTCCATTTGTCTTAGATTTCCTTACTACGAACTCTTATTTATGGTTGTATGGTATCTATCCTTGTTTCAAATCCATCTATAATTTCTATAGATGACCTATAATCTTTGATCTCTTTCTGTTGTAGCTTCCTCTTCATTGTACTTACTAAGCATTTGGTATCCACTGCTTTGATTGGGGTTTATAATTGTATCTCAATAACCACACTATATGCTACATTAAATGATATAAACGTGGTTTCAGTGTGTTCATTATCATTAAATGTTTGGACACTAAACATATCTTTCAGAATACATACATTATGATTCCAAATACATAATAGAGAGTTACAAATCTATAGAAGGCCCAACATTCACAAAGTTGATTAAGCCTTCCCCTTGGAAAACACAAAGGGAAGGTTGAATCAAGGTAATTCATAGTGGACTAAGGGTAAATAAGTCTAGGAAAACATTTGAAATATCCACTAAAATAAAACATTAAACCTTTTAAAATTAAATGCATGAATACAAATGCAAATAATTGCCCAATGCACCTGCTATGCAACGTAAATCCAGGCATGAAATGCAACCATATATGAGAAAGACATTAACATAATTTCAAACATGAAATATAATATCTACTTCATCCATTTAAAATTTAACATAGTTATATTTTGCAAGCCACCATAAAGAGTGTAAATAAACAAATCTATAGGCTATCACTATCAACCATATTAACAATGTTAACAATGAGATCTACTGACTACCACCTACAACTATATTAACATAAAAAAAAAAATATGAAGGATTCCATCTACAACCATATAAAAATTAAATAGATCATATCTAATGGATTCCGCCTACAACCATGTAAATGACAACAAAATCATATCCACACACACACACACACACAGCCCCCCCCCACACATATCATAAATTGCAATAAAAAAACATATAACAAAATACTCATCTTAATGAAAAGAAACTAACTTCAATGGGACAAAGTTCCACCCAACCATAGACATGCCATGCTCATGCATGTTTCAACATGATAGCCACCCCTTGATCTGAGGCCATATATATATAGGAGAGGTACTCTCAAACCAAAAGGTATGGTGCATTCATCTAAACACCAAGAACACTAGCACACAAAAACAACTTTATCTCAGTCAAATGGAAACCTTTTTAAATAAAACAAAAAATATTCATTAATGGAAACAATGCCCCATATGCAATGGAGTAGGTATCACAACATATAAATGATTCAAAATATATTAACCAAAACATTTGGTTATTCATTTCTGAACACCATGAGAATACCACAACTACACATTTCACCATATCAACTTTCCCTTCCATCTACATTACCTGGTGAGTTGTGACTTGCATCGCTACAAAATACTTCAGGACATCACTACCCTCAACTAGTATTTATGAGCTATATTGTATATAGATAAGATATTGGAGAAGGACTCATGTCTTGTAAGCATATATCAATATTCAATCCCCATTACATGGTCTTCAAACATCATTAGAAGTGCTTCAATATTCCTGCAATACAATGCATCTCCTACTTGATAGCACATGTTTCCCAAAAAAGAGAGAATTCCCTTGCAATGGAGAGCTCAGAGAGAGGGAGAGAGAGAATAAAACTAAAATAGAGTCAATTTGAATCCTTATATATCCATTCGAATTCCCAAGATAATGACTCAAATTCCAAGAGAGGTAACTCAAATTCACTTGGTGTTACTCAAATCATGAGATATAGGTTACAATTAAATATTCACTTTCCTAGAGTATAAAAAGGTGAAGCAAGATGGTGGTTACACTTTTTCAAGGAGTGCAGGATAATGATAGATAGTGATAGTGCACAAGAGAATGAGGAGAATCACAAGAGGATTGGAATAGCCAAGGAGGAAACACTAGCCAAGACGGTCCTACCAAACATCAAAGAGGGTGTAATAGTACCTCCATAAACCAAAATAATAAAAAAATAGGACCCAACAGGTAATGTTAGGGATAGCAACAACTCTTAGTCCCCATTCGCCTCACATGTGGAATATATACCCCCCACTCTTGTTAGTTGTCCATGTTGAGATTGTTATTTATTAAATAACAATAATAATATTAATAATAATGTCCGAGTCCATAGTCTCAACACCTTGTGCCATAATAACAAAAAAAATAAAAACATATGTCCAGGGCTTAACATTTGGGGTTTTTATAGAATTTCCTTGGTCTACAATCAGCTGGGTTATATTTTTAGATAAGTTTCTATCTATGTATAAAATGATTGGTATTTATCTATGTTATGTGTTTTATTTAATTAATATTATATTAGGGTTTAAATTCACAAAATTGTTGGCATTGAGTAAATGCATTCATGTAGAAAATGCATGTAACATTATTGTATATTTTTATATTAAATTTGGGTGTTCATTTACATAAATAATTCCACTATAAATTTTAATTAAACCAATGGAAAAATGAAATGAAGTATTAGAGGGGATTTACGATAGTAGTTTGAGTATCTCATGTCCCCAAAGGCAATGTGAGGTCACTTGGTATGTCACAATGGGAAATAAAGGGAAGTACTTATAGAGGACAATGATACAACCAAATATTCCAATAACCCCCTTTCTTGTTCTCCTCTTATGTTATCAAAATCCTTTTGTTGATCCATCAAGAAACCATTTTAGTGGATATTATATTATTATGTATTTTCATTTCCACACATGATTTCACGTATACATCAACAAATCATAGAAAATATACCCACCATATTGTAAACATAGCCCGCCACTAGGGCTCATATTTATTCACTTGTGTGGTGTTGGCCTTGAGATCCACACTAGGAATATTTATAATGAATTTCAAATTGTTACAACATGGGACTGTTAAATCTCAACCCACAAGGATTGATTCCTTCCACATTAACCACCTCACATAACAATACACAATACATGATTATTGCATATTATATCATAGGATTCAGAACTAGGATATTATAGGGAAAATATGTTGAGATCTAGATGGATAAATAGGTCAAAATGAATTTCCTTTTGATAAAACATTGTGTCAATTTTTTATGAATGTGATCAACATTAGTGTCATAAAATTATTACGATATATTGGTTGAAATTAATATCTAAAAAAAAGGTTTTGGTCCTTAGCTAAGGTAAGATCATATTCCTAATCATAGGAATTCTTTTATCTCAATCTGAAGCTCATTTCCTAGTCCTAATCTTGGATCCTAGTCTTAACCTCAAGTCCGTGTCCCATGCATGGGTCTTGGTCCTAAATTATAGTTAAGTAGGGAAGGTCCTAGTGTTGAGTATTTATTTGTCATTGATGTCAAAAGTGTTCATGAATGACAAAGGAATAACCAGTGGATATGGTGGCAGACTGAAGGTTGCAGGTATCCAGAATAACAAAGGAATAACCTTGTTACAGGTTATAGGCTGCAAGGTGAATGATAGACGTATAACTCTCAGAGCAAGTTGAATGACTAATGATCGATCATCCAATATTGTTGCTAAAAGAATTGTCATAGAGTATTTCTGCAAAGAAATCATGCAAATCCGCAAAGTCACGATGAGATCCAATTTCGATCTGAAATCAATGGTCAAGAAGCATCTTGCATTAGATCCAATGGCTAAGGATCAGTTCCATAAAATATCAAGATCAAACGACTGAGATTAGTTCCAATTAAAAGAGATCGACAGTGCGGAATAAAAATGCGGAAAGAGAATTGCGGAAGTAATGTTTAAACATTTTATGAACCTGCATCCCATAGTATGGAGAGATCGAACGGCTAAAGTTAGTTCCACTAAAACAAATTAACGGTGCGGAAGAAAAATTGAGGAAAGAAGCTTGTGGAAAGGAATTTTCGGAAAAGGAAAAGTGGATGGTCTACATCCTGCAATCTAGAGATCGACGGTCAGGAAAACGACCGATGAAGATCAATGGTGGGAAATCGCTGAAACAAAATATTGGTGCAGAAAGGCGATTTTAAGGTGGAAATAGATGGTTAGATTGACAGTCCAGATTGACTTAGAGATAAGATCAACGACTCTGATTGGATCAGGAAGTTGATCCTGCGGAAATAATTTTAGTAGTACGGAAGCACTTGCAAATGTTGGACAGGGATGCGGAATGAATTTTGAGCTGTGGGAGAACGAAACGTTGCATTTTCTTAAATTATGCGACAGTTGAACAAGTAGATGATGATTGGGTGTGTTTGTAAATAAACATTCATAATCCAAAATGAAATAATGCAGCTATGAAGAGGTGCGTTGGTATAAAATAGGTATAGTGTATTTAAATAAATGAATGTGTAAAAAATAAGGAATCTCTATTAGTAAGCCTGATAGAGTCCAAAGTGAATAGGTATACAACTATTCCAAAAGACTAACAAAATTAGTCTAGGGTGGTAGGGTGGTGCTAGGGTAGGCCATAGGTCTGCAAGGGGTCGAAGCCTCCTTCTAGTCATAGCTGGAGAACAGGGTGTCATAGCATCCTTGTCTGTTGTAGCAGGAAAAAAACCATATGGGTGTTGTAGCATCCTAGTTTGTAGTTGTAGGAAAAACCTAGGGTGTGTTTTGCATCCATTCTGTTGCAGCAGATAATTTTTTTGTAAATTCATCTTATTAATGAGTTTGTGTTGGTGGTTTGCTCTTTTGAGGTCACCACAATAAAATCCGTGTCTTGATTATTGATTTTGTGTAATTTAAAGTAAAAACTGACAATATTGATTCACCACCCCTCTCTGTATTGTGGAATAAACCAACCATTGGTATCAGAGTGGGTTCCTTCACAAACAACTTAACCATTGGAAGGAAGATCCCATCCAATATTTACAATGGATCAACAAGAAGGATTTGCCACTAACAAACCTCCACTATTTACCGGAAAAAATTATGCTTACTGGAGTGTAAGAATGAGGTGTCATCTGGTGTCCCTGGGATGGAAGGTTTGGGAAGCAACTGAAAAGGACCTCAAGATAGGAAACCGATACCCTATAGACACAGTTGAACTAGGTGAATATGAAGGTAATGCCAAAGCTTTAAATGAAATCTTAAGTGGTCTAACAAACTTGGTATTTACTAAAGTTATGCAATGCACATCTGCCAAACAAGCTTGGGACAAGTTGAGAATTATCTATGAAGAAGAATCTAAGGTTAAATAATCCAAACTCCAAACATATAAAGGAAAATTTGAAAGTCTTAAAATTAAAGAAGAAGAAAACATTGGTGAATACCCTCTTCGTGTAGACGAAGTTGTTAATGCAATCAAAGGGTTTGGAGGAAAATTAAAAGAAAAGGAAGTAGTAAGAAAAGTACTAAGAACATTGCCAATGAGATATGACCCTAAGATATCCACCTTAGAAGAACGATATGATCTTAAAAAGGTAACAATGGATGAGTTACATGGAATTCTCACTACGTATGAGATGATAATGGGACAAAATGGATCCTCAAGAAATGAAGCATATTTTAAATCCTCCTTAAAAAATGAATAAAAAATCCCAAATGATGAGGAATCCTTTTTCATTAATAAACTTGAGAGAGGGACTGGAAAATACAAGGGGAAGTTACCTTTAAAGTGTTTTAATTGTGGAAGGATTGGTCATTTTGACTCTAAATGCACCTACACTAAAAAGGATGAGAATGAAGAAAAGGAAACTTCGAAATTCAAAAAGGGTAAAATAGGAAACAAGAAAAAATTCTATGGGAGAAAGAAATTTTTTTACACCATGGAAGATAGTGAAGATTCAGATGGAAGTGAAATTGAAGAAACTGAAGTTTTATTTATGGGTCTAGATACTCAAGCATCAAGTAGTGACTCAGATTTGGAAGGAGAAGTAGACCTAAGAGATGAACTTGTAAGCGCCCTTGAAGAACTTGAGAAATGTAGGAAACATAATAGATAGTCAAATCTTATCATCAGTCAGTTGGAAGCTCAACTTCTAGATGCCAAGAAGGTTGAGGAGGACCTAAGCCTACAACTCAAAAGAAGAATATGGGAGTCTGAAAAGCTTGCAGAATAAATCATGCAATTCAAGAGAAAGCTTGATGAAGGATCCATCAAATAAAAGTTTGAGAATAGCTCAAGGATTCTAGATGACATTCTGAGTAGCCAAATACCATCAGTTGATATGTCTAGTTTGGGGTTCGTTAAAGAAAAGAAGACAAAGAGTTTTCCTATCACAAATCAAGAAGGAAGTATGAAAAGCTATGCTGAAGTACTAAAGACTCTAGCTAAAAAGGAAATAAGCAAGAAAGATGGCTTAATTTCTCAAGATAAAATAGAAATAATATAGAACCCAAGAGGCAAAATAGATATCTACAGATATTTTTAGGTCACTGCTTTTCTTGTAATAATTTTGGTCATAAATCCTTAAAATGCAGAACTGAAAGAAAGGTTTCTGAATACAAGAAGAAGTCATCAAGTAATGGGTTGAAGGGAAATAATACTATTTTTACATTACTTCAAAAATATGACATAGAATGTTATAAATGTAATAACCATGGACATATGGCAAGAGATTGTAAATTGAAGAATCATACAAGGACTACTATTGCAATTAAACCTCATAACACAAAACAAAAGAAGTATTGGAAAGAGAATCAAGAAATGGAAATTTCCATGACTGCTTTATGTGCAACAGAAAGCCAAAAATTATGGCACTTGGGAAATGGTTGTTCAAAACATATGACTGGTGACTCAAGCAAATTCATAACACTAAAAGATAATAAGGGAAAAGTCTGTTTTGGAGATAGTATGTCTTCCAAAATAATCGGTAAAGGAACAACTGTTGTCAATAGCAAGATCAAAGAAGAAAATGTTTTGCTAGTTGAAAACCTCAAGCCTAATCTTCTCAGTGTAAGTCAAACATGGGACCAAGGGCACAATTGTATCTTTGACTCATAAAAATGTGAAATCAAGAATAAGAAATCAGGAAAGGTCATTAGCATTGTTATGAGAAATACAAACAATGTATACATCTTGGAGAATGGAAACCAAAGCTACTTAAGTATGGTAGATGAAAGTTGGTTATGGCACAGAAGGTTGAGACACTTAAGTTTTGACAATATTTCCAAAATAAGCACAAATGAAGCTACAAGAGATCTACCAAAAATTGTAGTTCCTCTAAATTCTGTATGTAAACATTGTCAACATGGGAAGCAAACCAGAGCCAGTTTTAAAATAAAAGAACATATGACCTCACACCCTTTGGATATAGTACACATAGACCTTTGTGTACCAACCAAAGCTAAAATATTGCAAGAAGATCACTATTTCATGTTTCTCATTGATGATTACACAAGGATGACATGGGTGGAATTTCTCAAAGAAAAATCATAATCTTTTGAAAATTTTAAAATCTTCAAGGCAATGGCTGAAAATGAGTCGGGTATGACAATTGAACGCCTTGGATCAGATAATGGGGGATAATTTACCTCAAATGAATTTAGTGAGTTATGTGAAGTTCATGGAATTAAGAGAATTTTTAGTTGCAAAAAATCCTCAACAGAATGGGGTTGTTGAAAGGAAAAACATAATAGTCCAAGAAGCTTCCAGAACTATGCTCAATGAAGCAAAAATGCCAGATTCATTTTGGAGAGAAGCTGTATACATAGTTGTCTACATACTTAACAGAGGACAACTCAGAGTGAATAAGGATAAGACCCCCTACGAATTGTGGTATGGAAGACCAGCTTCAGTCAAGTATTTTAAAGTGTTTGATAGTAACTGTTACATCAAAAGAAATCAGAGGATGACCTTGGAAAGTTCAACTCCAGGACCGATGAAGGAACATTTTTAAGATACTCATCCACCAAAAAGGCATATAGGTGTTATAATAAAAGGTTACATAAAATTGTAGAAAGTGTTGATGTGACAGTAGATGATATAAAACCAAGGAAAGAGAAAAATCTTCACAGCATTGAAAATACATATGATGATGAAATAAAAGACTTGCAAAAGGATGAGAGCATTCATAATGAAGAAGAAGACAAAGAGAGGGAATATACACAGGAAGATAATGAAGACTTCCCTAGACCTGAAACTAAGACTCCCTTTAGAAGGATAGAAAAGGATCATCAAGAATCACAGATCATGGGTGATAAAAATGTTGGAGTCAAAACAAGAAGAAAACTGCCATATGTGGAACAATCCCTACTCTCAATAGTAGAACCCAATAACTTTACAGAAGCTAGCAAAAGTGATGAATGGGTCAAAGCCATGAATGAAGAACTAGATCAGATTGAGAAAAATGAGACCTGGGAACTTGTCCCAAGACTTGAAGATAATAACATTGTAGGAACCAAATGGATTTTTAAAAACAAGTTCAATTAAGATGGAAAAGTTATAAGGAACAAAGCAAGATTGGTTTGTAAGGGGTATGCCCAAGTGGAAGGCATTGATTTTGAAGAAACTTATGCTCCTATAGCTCGACTTGAAGATATCATAATGTTTTTAGCATTGTCATGCCATAAAAACTTCAAAGTACACCAAATGGATGTCAAGTCTACATTCCTAAATGGAAAACTAGAAGAAGAAGTATATATTGAACAACCTGAAGGGTTTCTCTTGTTAGAGAACAAATACTATGTCTGTAAATTGAAGAAGGCTCTCTATGGCATCAAACAAGCTCCAAGAGCATGGTTTTCAAGACTAGACAATTACTTAAAACAATAAGGTTTTAAAAGAGGAGGCACTAAAAGTAATCTTTACCTAAAGGATGAAGATAAAAACATGATCATTGTGGTTGTCTATGTGGATGATATCATATTTGGAAGCAATATTCAAATCCCAAGTGTAGATTTTGCCTCTAAAATGAAGAAAGAATTCGAAATGTCAATGTTGGATGAATTAACATTCTTCTTGGGATTGCAAGTCTACCAAACAGATGAAGGAATTTTCATATCTCAAACTAAGTACATCAAAGATATGTTGAAAAAGTTTAAAATGGAAGATTCCAAACCTGTTGGTACTCCCATGGTCACTAGTTGCAAGTTAAGTAAGGATGATGAATCTCTATAAGTATAGCATACCGTGTTTAGATCCATGATTGGCATTCTGCTATATGTGACAACCACAAGACTAGATGTGATGCAAGTTGTTGGATTGGTAGCTATATTCCAATGAGCTCCCAAAGAAACACATGTAACAGCAGTAAAAAATATTTTCAAATATCTAAAAGGTACTATGGAGTATGGATTATGATATTCGAATGGACAAGAATTTACCTTGAAGGCATTTACTGATGCAGATTGGGCAGAAAGTGTTGACGATCGTGTTATCTCCTAAAAAAAATTAGTCTTCACTAAGTCAAACTCAGAAAAATTATTTTTTGCATAGTGATTAAGATTTCAAGGCACATTATGAAATATGTTGGTATGATTAACAAAGTTGGAATGCATTATGCTCTATTTTTCTATAAAAAATCAAAGTTTAGCTTTCGGTGGCTTAGGAGAACTTCTCAACTGTTCATTAGCCACCGAAAAGCCCATCTTTCGATAGCTTAACAGTTTGGTCCAGGAATACATTAACAACTGAAAGCTCATTAACTATGTTTTTTAAATATAATTTTGAGGAAAATATTTTCAGTGGCTTAGGCGAATTTCTCAATAGTTCATTACCCACCAAAAATCCCATCTTTCAGTAGCTAAAAACTAGATCCAAGATTACCTTAACCACTGAAAGTTCCAAAAGAAGAAAACGGTTAGTACAACCACCAAAATCAACCATCGTCAGCATGAGGACCGCCATTATCGAGCACTTAACCACCGAAAAGACTGGGACTGCAAAAAAATCACGAGCTGGTAAATAAAAGGTCGTTATGAAATTGAAGTGATGGAGAAGAGACCCAAACCCTAGCTACCCTCCACCTGTCCCATGAATGCAGCCAAACCACCACAAAACGTTAAGTCCTAGTTAAAAAGATCACTGTATTGGCTATCTCACGGTTCTCATCAAAACTTACTGTCCCCTTGATTAAGTACCAATTACTGATCAACCCCCCAAAATAAACACCCTCTCCTCAGTCCATTCCAAATTTTCCTACATGCAGCCTCACTGATCCAAGCCCTTCTTGAATCCAACACGATAATCTCCTTCTAATAGGGTTTGAATTTTGGTTTTTGTAGGTACAAGGAGAGCAATCCAGTAATGAAGAAAGGAGGAGGACATGCCATCAGACAGAAATTAGGGGACATTGGCTATCTCGAGTCACACCTAGAAGTGTGCCAATTCTTCAAAGATGCAGGATGTTACAGGTTCTGTGAGAAAATTTAGGGATCCCACCAACAAGTGGAAGAAGCCTTTTCTCTCTCTTTTGATGGCTCAAAGGAATTGATAGGAAAAGAAGAGTTCTAGGTTTATGAGGCCCTAATAGCAGAAGAAGCATAACTCCTAAGGATTGGGGAGAAATAATTCAAGACCATGATCATGAAGGATGTGGAATTCAGGTCTTACTTGAAGCCTGCGCACAAGAATGTAGTATGGAAGAAAAGCATCCCTTCAACCTGGATTGAGGAGAATTGGCAGTAGTTGTTGAAAGCAATCCTGGTTTATATAACTTGTGAAGGAAGGTATAACAGGGTGATGTTATACCACTTTAAATTCATGAACTATTTCACTGGTAGGAGCCCACTGAACCTATTTTTCACCCAAACAAGAGCCTGACCAAGATGGCCCATCAGGTCAAATCCCAACCCACCAAAATTGCAGGCAGGATATGCCATCATGGCCTGATAAAGATCATTATCCAAGAGATGCTGCAAAAAAGAAAGGTAGCATGGACATACTTCTTATTTTGGAATGAGTTTGAGACAGGCTTGCAGCCAAAAGAAAAAGGAAAGTTTGCTTCAAAGAAGTCCACCACTTCTAGGAGTGGCAAGAGGAAGAGAAGGGCCATCTCACTAGTGGCAGTGGATCAACCCTCTCCAACTCCCAAGACCAACAGAACCAAGAGAAATCTGTATTTCAGTGGAAAGGAGGAGGAGGCCCCAACACAAGGTAAAAATGTACTTAACCTACCTTACTCAGATTCTGAAGAAGAAGAAGGGCAAGAAGTTGAACTAACAAAGTAGGCTGCAGCAGAACATGAGGATTTTCCCTCACCTACACCAAGGGAGGGTCAATATGAACCAATGGCAGAGACTTTCTCTAGCAAACCTAGGTCCCAGAGAATCAACCAGCTATTAGGGAAAATATATGAACTAGAGGTCTTAGAGAGAGAGATCAAAAGAAATAATGCAAGATTAACCAAGAAAAATACTGATATTGCATAATTCTCTTCTAGAAATGAGAGGGATGTATATCCTATAGCAAAAAAGGAATATGAGATTAATGAAGGACAACTCTAGGCTCTACAGGATGATCAGACTATCGAGGTTGCAGAAGAAAAACTCAAACCCTAGCTCTCAAGCTCACCTTGCACTGGAAACCCTAGTAGAGGTAGCAATAAGCCCTTGGGATCCAGAGGCAGCTTATGATGCTGTTGTTATTCCAAACCCTATACAGGTTGAAGAAATACCAGAAGGACAGAAGTAAAGCTATAAAAGGGTGATTAAAAGACTAATTAAAATTTTGCAGAAATAGAGATTTCAGTGGCTTAGGCAAACACAGCAGCTATTCATTAGCCATCGAAAGTAGAGCTTTCGGCAGCTTACAGACCCATAATTTTTTTTCTTAACCACCGAAAGCATAGAAATAGTGCACAAATACATGCTTCCACATAGAACCAATTTTGATTGATCTAGACACCTCAGGGATGAGTTATGAAGTTGAAGATTAATTAAAGGCTCTAGCAGATTGTGTTTGTTCCAGTTTTGAAGGTGCCAGCGAGGTGAAAAGGGTCACAAACCCTACCTACTTTTCACAAATCGTGACTTATCTGCCAGATAACAGGGCCTAGTTCTACTTCAGTGATCACTACAGTTGTTAAAGAGTTCAAGGAGTTAAAAAGTATTAGAGTTAGATAGACTAGCACTTAAGTTAGGGTTTTTGACCTGATTCTTCCAAAAACAATTATGTTATCTATTTTTAGTAAATCAGATCCAACTTTTCAGGATCTAAAATAAATTTTGTAAGGGATATAACGCCTAGGACTAATGTTGAAGCAAGGGTTCGAATTCAGAGACTTTTAGACCCTTACTTTTATGAAGCTTCTAATGTTCAGGTTCCATCTCTTTTCTATTTTGTACTTGTGCTTGGATGTCTGATTCAGGTTTATTCTTTTTATCAAATACCAGATAGTTGTCATCCTATCTATGTTTTGATGAGTTGAATTGCAAGTATTTTTCCTTGTTATGATTAGCCATTCATATGTGATTGCTTTATATATGAATCTGCCAGCATAGTGAGTTTTCCATTTATTCACCTTACTATCAACCTGTTGGCCTGGTTTTCAAACCTAGGCCAACAAGGAGATTATGCCCACACAATCAGCTTAAAGCAGCATCTGGTGTGTTTGGAGTAGCAAAATCTCGCAGGTTATGGTCCTGTTACCAGCTGAATTTTCTCTTAAGGAGAAACTAAAATTCAACAAAAATCTATCCTAATGTTATTTCTGTCTAAATAGATCCTAAAAAATTATTTTCAACTACCTAAGTTGTCCTATAATTCCTTTCTTAAGGAAAGTCTTTTATTTTTGAAGAGTTTTCTGAATGTAAAGACTATTTAAAAATTATTCTAAGAATTACACAAATTTGATTTACACCTGTTAAATAGAAAATATATTAAACTAATACTAATCTTAACTATCTTAACTATCCTATCTCAGCTAAGAGCGATTTTAAATATTATATTAATTATTAATTAATGTAAGATGAACAGAAAGATAAAGGGTAGGATCTAAATAGAAATATTTAAGCCATACACACTAAATCATTTTGCTACAAAATAACTTATCAGAAAAACTGAGATAAACGATTACTTCAAATTTTCTGAAGTGTCTAATTAATTAATAACTAATAACCAACATTAGATATTTGAATAAGAGATAATGATCAGTATGAAATCACTGTAAAAAATACAAATGATATCTAACAGACATAAATATATATCCTTATATCTTGAATTTACAATAGAAACACTAATAAATTCAGTCACAACGACATATTAATTCAAATATAATATTGAGCTCACAAAGTGAAATACTGATTAATAATCATAAGCATAACTAAGTACACTATATTAATATAAAATAGAAGATCATATACTGAAATATAAAGAATATCCAAAACAATACCAGTCACGATATCAACTTGGAGACTTCCAGTCACATCCCATCTCCAAAGATAAAAATTCAGCCGGGAACAAAACTAGCATCAAAATAGTATTTCAAGTATTTTTACTTCAGTCACTCCATCCCCCTTACAATAAGTTTTTCAGAGTTTTTATAACAAAGGCTAATAACTACCTTTCCTCATTCTATGCAACTAAAGCTAAAAATAAACCATCAAGTCCATTAACTATCGAACATCTAGGACTTAATGCTTTTAATCATCATTTTCTTCAATAGTGCACCTGCCATCTGAATCATCGATTCTGTAACTTCTTTCTTATCTTCAAATGTCAATTTGTCTATGCAACACCTGTTATTTGACATCTAGCATCAAGATCATTCGATTTTGGAACAACTTCATCATTTGCTGGCAAAATATAAATGAGGAGAACATCATCAAAATCGAGGGTCCATTTAATTATGACACCTGAAACATTTGGTGGCTTAATGGGACTGGCCAATTTGTGGCTGATTCGAAATTCTAGTCTCTAATGAACAGCCATGTCTTCCAACCGAAATCCAGGATATTAGACACGTTCTGAAACTGTGCAGGATAGCGATGACATGCCCACCTGTTTCAAACAAACAAAAGCATCTTATTAAAAAACTATTTATAACAGGAGAAATAAAAGAAACTATAATTTAAATGTGTGCCTGTAAAATCTACGATTTTACAGGCATGCACAAAAGGCTGTCATTACCTGTAAATCATGTAACCGAAAATGGAAATAATCATTAAGCTCTCTTTTGCAAATCAACCACTTCGCCGATCGGGGTCGGAAAAAATATGACCTAAAATATGGGCGGGAAAGCTCCCAATCGGAAGTCGGAAGGATATAGACATCGGCAGACGAGTGCTTTGCACAGCCCAAACGACAGTAGATAAAAAACTACGGTCATGCGACTAAAAGACCAGCCCGCATTGGTGTGCAGCACGCTTTACATTTCGGGTGATTAGTTGCTTTGGGAACCGCAACGACGAAATGTAAAGGACATCACGCCCCGCCATGTAATGTCGGAATCAGAAGAGAAAACAACTAAAGTATCGGAAAGGTTGTGCTTCCTGCGGCCACAACGATGGAAGATAAAACCCAAAGATCGACGAAACAACAAAGCAGATCTTGAAAGGTCAAAATAATCGGGGGGCTTTGTAGTTTGTCTGTCCGCAACTGCGGAGAAAGTAGTAACAAAACGTTCCGATGTGAAAATCAAAAGTTAGCCAAAAATGCGTCGGAAACATTTAGTTGTTTCAATCGCCGATGAGTTTATGATCCGCGGAACTCATAGTGGGATCGCTATCCATCGTTGTGGATGTTTAGTAGATTGTCCTTCCGATGACCAGGGCATTCGACCGCCGATGAACGGTGGAGGGAATTAGATGTTCTAGCCGCCGAAACATCAGAAATTTTGATAAAACTATACATATGAAAATTTCAAATGATACTCATTTATTTTCTTTTCACTAACTATATATATACAATTTCACAAAATAATGATAAGATATTAAGTTACAAATGGGATATGAACCTTTAGGTTTAATAAGAGTTTTAGTTTAATAATTCATCTTTAGTTCTAGGATTTTCAGAACTTAAAATATCTTATCGATAACCAGCTTCAAACAAATTCAAAATGTGTTTTCGTTGAACCCCAATTAGCATACAATGTCTTTAAATTTCTTAAATTATATATATAATCATATAGATTGATGAATTGATTATATAAAAATTTATAGAACTGACAGCTGCTAATTATCAAGTTTATGAAAAATGGTTTCATTAGCTTCTAATATGTCACTGAACTTTTCTATAATTGAGAGTACTTTAAGAATCGAAGATTCTGAAGGAATTCTTTTATAATTTTTAATAAGTAAATCATAAAAGAGAGCTGATCTCCCTTCATCTTAATGAAAAATGAAGGGGTTGTTGCTGACTGCCAACAAATGGCGACAACTTGGGTGAACCAGTTATCTCTGCTCATACAACTTACAATGATATAAACAAAATCTTAAAACTTATTAAAAACAATTAAAAATTCTTTATCTAAATAAAAACCATTATTTTATTCATATTCATAAGTATAACTTAGAAATATTCCATCTTTTGAAATATAAATCTAGTTAGGGATAAACTTAAAAATATCTTGATCGAAACAAAGTACATCATAGTAATAATAACCTGCACCATCAGCATATAGAAATCTACTTTTCTGAAAACTTTCTAGAATCTGTTCCATAAACATAATAATTTTCTTTTTGTTTGCTTTTTCTTTTCTTTAAACAATAATTCTGACTGAATACTACTATCTAGGTATGGTGTCCTAATGTGATAGTATCATTCACGATAGCTGTCTGAAATAAGCAAGCCGGCTCGTGATGAGACCTCTTGTCTTTTAATTTTTAAATCAAAAGCCATCATCCTGGTGATCAGAAATGAAGTTATTCCAGACAACACTGATGATCATGATTAGGTCGGCTCGTGATGAGACCTCCTATTCTTTAGTCACAATTTATATTTTCTTTATTCATTTTTATCTTTTAAATTTTATAAAATGAGAGATCATTACCCAACATGGTGAACAAATGGTAATGTCAATCATTAATATCACCAGAAAATGAATCAGCTGGCTTGTGATGAGACCCCTTATCTTTTGGTTTTTAAACCAAAATCCATTACCAGTTTCCTAATAATGTCATACTAGTGATATTTGTGATTCTGCTCAGACCGGCTTATTACTAAGACCTTCCGTCTCTCACTTTAGCATTTTATTGAATGGAACAAATTCTAAAAATTTTCAGATTGTAAACACTGTTGAAGACTGATGGTAGAGATCTGTAAGAGTTTTTCAAAAGTACAAGCTTCGAAAAAGACATTAATAAGCTATCTCCATTTTATATAAAGAAAATAAAAAGGTGAGGAATAATCTGAGTAACACTTAGAAATAGAATAATGATAGGTCTTTTATAGATTTAAGAAATCTTGATTATCCTAAACAATTTTTTAAAAGATTTCAGTCTAGTGTCATAATTTTTAGTTAACAAGAAAACTGATTGTTTTTAACCAGAATATTTATTTATTTACATTTATTTCTTTAGCTGTTAACTAAAGATTACCGACTGATTATGTACAAAAATTTGACAGTCTAAACTATTTGAATAACAGAATTAAAACTAGCTGAAAATAACATAATGATGTTTGAAAGTTACAAAAGTTTTATGAATTTCTCATCATCCTTAATTTTCTGTACTATGACCCAGTTTAAACTTTATATACAAAAATTATAAATTTATTTACAAATAGCAAACAAATTATATACATTTTAAGACATAAAATATTAACAGAAATATTTTTTCAGAATCAGTCTGTTCACTGGGAAGGTTTCAGATTGACCTTCAAGTGTTTGTAATCGAAAGGTACTTGGACCTATTTTCTCAGAAATAACAAAGGGACCTAACCACAGTTTCTGAAACTTAGTATGATCTCCCTTTTCTTCGTGAAATTTATCCCATTTTAAAACTAAATCTCCCACCTGAAATTCTTGATTGGAACTAAAGGATTGATCAAACCAAGATTTCACAATCTGTTGATGTTTTGTAAAGTGTTGTTTTGACTTTTCTCTTTCTTCCTCAAGCTTTAGTAGAGTATTAATTCTCTTTTCCATTGCTAGACATTCTTCATCTTGAACAGACTGAGCTAACTGTAATGAAGGTAAGAACAAATTTGGTGGTAAAACAACTTCAGTTCCATATACTAAGAAGAATGGTGAGTTACCTATTGAAGCCTTAGGAGTCACTCTGTCTACCCAAAGGGCATTGATTAATTCTGTATGCCAATCTCAATGGTGAAATGAAATAGTTCTTTTGAGAATTTTCAATAAATTTTTGTTTGTTGATTCAGCTAAACCATTTCCATGAGGATGGTAGTTAGCTGAATACCTGATTCTTATTCCCTTCTCTAAGGCAAACTGAGTTAACTCAATGATGAAAAATATGAAGCATTATAAAAAACGAGGGAATCTGGAATACCAAATCTTGTTATGATAAATAATTCTAAAAATAATATAACCTTCTTGGTATTTACCACTCTTAATGGTGCAGCTTCTGCCCAACGAGTAAAATAATCAGTTGTTGTTATTATATATTTGTGTTGCTTATAGGAGGGAGGATTTATTGGCCCTACTATATCAATACCCCATTGTTGAAAAGGTCTTTCAACTGATACAGGCTGTAAAGGAAAAGCAGGTTTCTTAACCCTTCCCGCAGCAAGTTGACATTAATTTTATGTGCGGTAGTTTCTCCACCAAAATGACCACCTGCTGGTCCAGAATGTAACTCCTTCATAATTACTTCTGTTTCATCTTTGTCTAGACATCGAAGCAATACTCCGTCTGAATTTCTCCAAAAGAGAACATTATCAATTAATAAATAAGGAGCAGATTTTAATCTAAGTGCTCTTTTCTACCTTGGTTCTAGATAATCAGGAGCAGTTCCTGTTTCCAAAAGTATTCTTATGTCTGCATACCAGGAATCTTGTGGTGGAGGATAAAAATAAATTTCTCTGGTAAGTAAAACCTCATCAATAACAATTTCATCTTTATCATTAGGTGAATGAGCAGCTTCAGCAGCTAATTTACATAATCCTTGACCTTTGACTATCGTTGAGGGTTTAATTTCTAAGTCATACTCTTGAAGGGATGTCATCCAAGGTGCTCTTTTCTCACCTAAGTCCTTTTGCACTAACAAGTTTCTGACTGAGGAATAAGGGATGATTATTTTCATTTTAGATTTCAATAAATACGGACGAAAATGTTTAACATCTTTGAAAACAACAAAAGCTTGTTTTTCAACTTCATGATAATTAAGTTCAGCACCTTTGAAATTTGAACTCATGAAGGAGATTGGTACTTCATTATTTTGCTGATTTAGCTGGGTTAAAACTGTTGCATATGAAATATCAAAAGCAAAAGTATACAATATGAAATCTTTTTTAAAATCTGGGCTTAGAAGGCTAGGAGATTCTGAAATTTTCTGAAATGACTCTTTTTCAGTTTGTCCCGAATTAAAAATGGCGTCTTTCTTAATCATTTTCTGCAAAGGACGAATGATTTCAGAGAAACTGGGAATGAATCTTCTAACAAAATTTATTTTTCCAAGAAATGATTGCATCGCTTTCTTGCTAGAAGGATAAGTTATCTTTGAAATGGCTTGGGTTCTTTCAGGATCAATCATGATTTCATGCTTTAAAACCACACAACCTAATAAGATACCTTCTGAAACAACAAATATTGTTTTTTTAGGATTTAAGGATATTCCAAACTTTCTAAATCGTTCAAATACCTTTATAAGGTGATTAAGATGATCAGGTCGATGTTTAGAATATACAGTAATGCCACCCAAGTAGACAACGACTGAATGGTTAACTAAGCCTGTAAAAGAAATATCCATTGCCCGTTGAAAAGTTGCTACAGCATTGATTAACCCAAAGGGCATCTTGCGGTAGGAATACGTTCCCCATGGAGTTCTAAAGGCTGTTTTCAATTGGTCATATGGGGAGACTAATATTTGGTTGTACCCTGAGAAACCATCAAGGAGAGATAATATCTTAGCCCCAGACACCTTTTGCAAAATTTGTTCCATGGGGGGAACTAGGTAATTATCCTTTTCAGAAGACTTATTCAAATTTCTAAAATCTACACATAATCTAATATCCCTGTTTTTCTTCCTGACTGGAACTAAGTTTGCTACCCACTGAGTATGCCTAATGGGAAAAATAATCTTGGTAGCTAACAATTTATTTAGTTCCTTTTTAATTGTTGGTTCTAGTGACGGGTGATATTTCCTTAGCTTTTGTTGAACAGGTTTTGACTCTTGTTTAATTGGAATTATGTGTTGCATGACTTGTGTGTTGAAGGTTTTCAAGTCATCATATGTCCATGCAAAGACATCTTTAAATTCTTTAAACAGTTTTATAAATGCTATCTTTTCTGCGGGGTTGCAATCTACTCCTAGATTTATAGTTTGGGGATTCAGATCTCTTCCTAAGTTTATGGTTTCATACCTCATTTGAGAGCTATTAGTTTTACAATTAGGGACAGATCTAAATTTATCCTGCAGATCAAAGAATTTTTCTAATCTTAGTACTGAATTAGGGACTGGTTTTACCTTTTCAAAAGCTTTTTCAACTGAACAAAAATCATTTATTACCGAAAAATCCCACAAATTTTCGTCGTGAGTGACTTCATCTATGGCTGAATCTTTAAAGGTATCCTCATTCATCAAAAAATTCAGTACCTGGACATCATTATCAAATACATGCCAGTTAAAAATATTATCAGGTATAGAAGATCTAAAAATCAATTCAACTGAAAAGAAATTTGATGTAAGATTTTCTAACGGAATTAACTTTGATGCTACATTTGCCAACAAATTTGCTTCTTGATTTTGACTTCTAGGAACAGAAATTATATTAAATGCATCAAAATGTGAGATAAGGTTCCATACCTCTCGTTGATAACTCTGTAAATGTTCAGATGGGTAGTGAATGGAGTTACGAACCTGTCTGATGATGATTTCAGAATCACCATATGCAATTAACTCTTTGATGTCCAAATCAATTGCTTTTTTCAAACCTTGTATTAAAGCTTCATATTCCACAGTATTATTTGTACAATTAAATTCCATCCTACAAGCTATACATGTTTTATTTCCTTGAGGGTCTACCAACAAGCAACCAGCTCCTGCTCCTTTGGATTTCGCACCATCAAAATATAAAGTCCAAATAGAACTATTCACAACCACTTTGCTTTCTATAATATTCACAATATTCAGATTATCTACATCATTAATGGTTTCCTTGAATGAAGAGTTAGGAAAAATAGATGTCACATTCCTAATTTCAGATTGTTGTTTATTTTCAGAAAAGGCAAAATTTTCAGCTTTAAAATTTCCAAATCCCAATTCATACATGTAATTCCCCATAATACAATCTGAAAATAAAACAGGTTCGCTAGGATCATGCAGTTCTGTGACAGTATGTTTCATATATCTTTCTCTATTTATCTTTATCTGATTTGACTTTCCGTTCGTAGGTAACCATAATGTTGACTAGTCCGTGGCAAAGAATCCATTCAATTGTTGAGACCAATCCCTACTTAAAAACATCCCATATGCATCTGGAATATCTACAACAACAATATCTATAATTTGATAAACCGAAGGGTTACAAGCAATCCTAACCAAGACATCTTTCATTTCCCCTACAACCTTTACATTTGTCCTGTCTAATTGAGTTATTTGAGAATTTGATGGGACATATTTTCCATTCAACTTCTTGCATACTGATAAAGGCATGACATTGGAGGATGCTCCGTAGTCTACCATGCAATTATGAACCTTCCTATTGAAAATATCAAAGGTAAGCAAGAATGGAGGTGTGGTTGATTTAGAATTATTACCTATAAGCGAGGCTTTGTCAGCCATTGCTTTTCCTTTTTCAGTTGTTGTTGAATCATTGTTAGAACTGTTTGCAGCAACATTTTGTTTTGCATTAGGAATAATTGAACACACGGCAGGATTTATAACATGAATATTAGGCATTGGGTAGATTTGAAGAAGGTTGTACATACTGATGTTTCCACGTGTCTTCTTTAAATCTTCAATTATATCATATTGTAAATCTAATTTTGGATCATTTCTAGTAGGTTGGGTAATTTTGGTTGATTGAGTCTGTTTGCCAGATTGAGCTTGTTTATTAGGTTGTGAATTATTGTTGTCATTATTTGTAGTAGAACTTGACGAAGCTACATGAGTGTTTGTGAATGCTCTACTACGAGTATTATAGGCATGTTGTCCTATAGGCGGACTTTTACTCTCATATTCTTTCACAAGATTGTCCCAGAAATGACCGTTAACTTGTTGAGGTTCCTCTGATTCTTCATCATTTTCAGTTATTTCTTGATTAGAAGGAGTTTCAGATAAATATAAAACAGCTCGAATTGTGTTAAAAATCTCTTCATTTGCTGCTATGTCAGGTGGTGTATTTTTATTATTTGTATTCGGGTTTTGTCTAAACTGATTTCTGAAATATCCCCTAGAAGTAGAAGCTTTAGAATTGTTTTTCTTTAACCCTACAACTTCATTGGTTAATGTTCGAATAGCATTTTGCAGCTGTTCTATGTCAAAAGCTTTGTCTTTTTCTGAATTTAGCTTTTTAGTCTTCCTACAGGGAAAAGTGTAGATTTCCCACTCCTATCTGGTTCATAAGACATAGAATCTTTCTCAACTTTAATGGCTTCCTCAAAAGTTTCTACTAATGTTGTTTTCCCAGCTCTCTTAACGAACATCCCAGAATATTTTGGTAAAGCTGATGTATAATTTTCAATAATTATATCCTCAGGTGGTTGAGAAGCCATTGGAATTTTGTTTTTTAAAGTTAGAAACCTTTGATTGAAATCTTTGATTCTTTCTTTAGGATCCATTTTAATCCTAGATAACTCTAAGGCTAAAAGAGCAGGTGTTTTATCTTCCCCAAATTTATCTAAAAAGGCTTTATTAAATTCACCCCAGTTTGTGATTGATCCTTGTACTAACAAAAAATACCAAGTAGAAGCTCTTCCTTCGAAAGTTAAAGGAAACAATAGACAAACTACATCTTCATGCTAAACGTTCAAGGTTTGAACAACCAACATGAATTTGTCGACATGAACTTCTGCAGGTTCTTTGTCATCTGGATTAAACTTAGGGAGGAGTTTATCTGAGTGTTTAGGCAAAGGATGTTGCACACCAGGGACAACTACATCATCTGTTCTTAGCCAAGGGAGTTGTGGATTAGGTGGATTAGGTGGAGGATTGTCTCCTCCTCCTACAGGTATGTTTCCTGCCATTGGACTTCTTTCAGAACTTGAGGAACTTCCTGAATTGGATGATCTTGGACTATCAGGTGGTGATTCAGGAGGAGAAGGTGGCTGATCAAAACCTCCTTCTGCACTTAGTCTTCTAGCAGTGTTTGTTTGAGTATTTTTCCTTTGATGACTTCTAGTTTGATAACGTGGAGTGATATCAACTTCTTGCAAACCCTGAGAAACTATGTTCAGTTGCGTATTACGTCGTTGATGCCTAGGTAGACCACAATCTATTGGAGATACACCAAGTTGATTGGCATATTCTCTTGTAAGAATATGTCGTGATTCTTCCAAAGTTTGAGTACTTTGTTCAAGGGTAAATGGATATGTGATATGATCACGTTCAAGGATGCTCCTAATAGTGTCTATAAATGGTCATTTGCTGGCTTCCGGAGGATGTTGGCTAGTTGAAAATTTTTCATTAGTTTTTCCCGCCATTAATCATTAACAGGCCCTCCTTCTAGCGCCATTTGTTGGCCTGATTTTCAGACCTGAGCGAACAAGGAGATTATTCCTACACAATCAGCTTAAAGCAGCGTCCGATGTGTTTGGAGTAGCAAAATATCATAGGTTATGGTCCTGCTACCAGCTGAATTTTCTCTTAAGGAGAAACTAAAATTTAGCAAAAATCTATCCTAATGTTATTTCTCCCTAAATAGA
Organism: Pseudotsuga menziesii; assembly: GCA_001517045.1. NCBI lineage: Eukaryota > Viridiplantae > Streptophyta > Pinopsida > Pinales > Pinaceae > Pseudotsuga > Pseudotsuga menziesii. Next base: position 54,893 of record LPNX010009251.1, on the reverse strand, counting down.
TCCTAAAAAAATATTTTCAACTACCTAAGTTGTCCTATAATTGCTTTCTTAAGGAAAGTCTTTGATTTTTGAAGAGTATTCTGAATGTAAATACTATTTAAAAATTATTCTAAGAATTACACAAATTTGATTTAACACCTGTTAAATAGAAAATATATTAAACTAATACTAATCTTAACTATCTTAACTATCCTATCTCAGCTGAGAGCGATTTTAAATATTATATTAATTATTAATTAATGTAAGATGAACAAAAAGATAAAGGGTAGGATTTAAATAGATATATTTAAGCCATACACACTAAATCATTCTGCTACAAAATAACTTATCAGAAAAACTGAGATAAACAATTACTTCAAATTTTCTGAAGTGTCTAATTAATTAATAACTAATAACCAACATTAGATATTTGAATAAGAGATAATGATCAGTATGAAATCACTGTAAAAATGCAAATGATATCTAACAGACATAAATATATATCCTTATATCTTGAATTTACAGTAGAAACACTAATAAATTCACTCACAACGACATATTAATTCAAATATAATATTGGGCTGACAAAGTGAAATACTAATTAATAATCACAAGCATAACCAAGTACACTATATTAATATAAAAATAGAAGATCATATACTGAAATATAAAGAATATCAAAAACAATACCAGTCACGATATCAACTTGGAGACTTCTAGTCACATCCCATATCCAAAGATAAAACTTCAGCCACGAACAAAACTAGCATCAAAATAGTATTTCAAGTATTTTTACTTCAGTCACTCCATCCCCCTTACAATAAGTTTTTCAGTGTTTTTATAACAAAGGCTAATAACTGCCTTTCCTCATTCTATGCAACTAAAGCTAAAAATAAACCATCAAGTCCATTAACTATCGAACATCTAGGACTTAATGCTTTTAATCATCATTTTCTTCAATAGTGCACCTGCCATCTGAATCATCGATTCTGTAACTGCTTTCTTATCTTCAAATGTCAATTTGTCTATGCAACAACTGTTATTTGACATCTAGCATCTAGATCATTCGATTTTGGAACAACTTCATCATTTGCTGGAAAAATATAAATGAGGATAACATCATCAAAATCGAGGGTCCATTTAATTATGACACCTGAAACATTTGGTGGCTTAAAGGGACTAGCCAATTCGTGGCTGATTCGAAATTCCAGTCTCTAATGAACAACCACGTCTTCCAACCGAAATCCAGGATATTAGACACGTCCTAAAACTATGCAGGATAGCGATGACATGCCCACCTATTTCAAATAAACAAAAGCATATTATTAAAAATCTATTTATAACAGGAGAAATAAAAGAAACTATAATTTAAATGTGTGCCTGTAAAATCTGCGATTTTACAGGCATGCACAAAAGGATGTCATTACCTGTAAATCATGTAACCGAAAATGGAAATAATAATTAATCTCTCTTTTGCAAATCAACCACTTCGTCGATCGGGGTCGGAAAAAATATGACCTAAAATATGGGCGGGAAAGCTCCCAATCGGAAGTCGGAAGGATATAGACATCGGCAGATGAGTGCTTTGCACAGCCGCAACGGCAGAAGATAAAAGACTACGGTCATGTGACTAAAAGACCAGCCTGCATCAGTGGGCAGTGCGCTTTACATTTCGGGTGATTAGTTGCTTTGGGAACCGCAACGGTGGAACGTAAAGGACATCACGCCCCGCCATGTAAGGTCGGAATCTGAAGAGAAAACAACTAAAGTATCGGAAAGGTTGTTCTTCCTACGGCCGGAACGACGGACGATAAAACCCAAAGATCGACGAAACAACAAAGCAGATCTTGAAAGGTCAAAATAATCAGGGGGCTTTGTAGTTTTCGTGTCCGCAACTACGGAGAAAGTAGTAACAAAATGTTCCGATGTGAAAATCAAAAGTTAGCTAAAAATGCGTCGAAAACATTTAGTTGTTTCAATCGTCCATGAGTTTATGATCCGCAGAACTCATAGTGGGATCGCTATCCACCATTGCGGATGTTTAGTAGACTGTCCTTCCGATGACCAGGGCATTCGACCGTCGATGAACGGCGGAGGGAATTAGACGTTCTAGCCGCCGAAACATCAGAAATTTTGATAAAACTATACATATGAAAATTTCAAATGATACTCATTTATTTGGTTTTCACTAACTATATATATACAATTTCTCAAAATAATGATAATATATTAAGTTACAAATGGGATATGAACCTTTAGGTTTAATAAGAGTTTTAGTTTAATAATTCATCTTTAGTTCTAGGATTTTCAGAACTTAAAATATCTTATCGATAACCAGCTTCAAACAAATTCAAAATGTGTTTTCGTTGAACCCTAATTAGCATACTATCTCTTTAAATTTATTAAATTATATATATAATCATATAGATTGATGAATTGAATATATAAAAATTTATAGAACTGATAGCTGCCAATTATCAAGTTTATGAAAAATGGTTTCATTAGCTTCTAATATGTCACTGAACTTTTCTATAATAGAGAGTACTTTCAGAATTGAAGATTCTGAAGGAATTCTTTTATAATTTTTAATAAGTAAATCATAAAAGAGAGCTGATCTCCCTTCATCTTAATGAAAAATGAAGGGGTTGTTGCTGACTGCCAACACAACCCTTTGAACATTGATAGTTAGAAGCCTTATCTTTTTTATTGAGTTTTATGCACGTCTTGAGTGAGTGAGGTCTTATAGGTCATCTGACTTGATCCATTTAGTAAACCATTGAATAAGAATTGAAGTTACCAGGCATCCTTGAGCTGCAACCTAGAGGAGTTTCCTGGAGAGATAACAAATTGACGTCGTTGCCGGGGAGAGGAGATTGAAGCTCGACTTCCCTGGGGGATGACATAGATCCTACTTTGATGATAGACAAAGTCTAGACACTATTTTGGTTGTAATCATCTATCTGGCGACTCCATTGGAATAAGGTGGCTTCAAGAAGACCAAGTACCATAGAAAACCCTCAAGGGCCACCAGTAACACCTGTTTCAGATCCAGAAGAGATTCTAAGAAGATCTAGGGCTTCACTAAGGCAGACCTCCAGAGCTGCAAGGGGAGCTACATCAGGTATTTCCAAAGGTATTTCTACTGTTATATCAAATATACCTCCATTTCAATCTTCTTCTGCTGAAACATATAGTTCTCAGGAATTTATAATTGAATTAAAAAATCTTAGGGTTGAGGAATATTCAAACATTGCTGCTTATGAAGATCCAATCCCTGGTGACTCCACTAAGATAAATCCACCTCGAATACTCTCTTAGATACTACCCACACCAGCAGTATCTCCTTCTGCCCTTTCCATACCCCCATCCAATATGGTTGCCGCTCTAACCAAAATGGAAAGGATCCTTTTTTCCATATATGCCCCTCTAAATTTTCCTTACCCCCTCTCTGCTATGCCTACTAGATATTATCTCAAATACATGCCTAAGTTTACTGGAGAGGGAGACTTCACAACCGAAGAACACTTAGAGGCATTTTAAAGTTATGCTGAGAATATAAACATTGAACAAGACGATTTGTGGACTAGGGTTTTTCTTCAAAGTCTAGATGGTCAGGCTAGGAAATGTTTCAAAGAGTTTCCTACTGGATCAATAGCAGGCATTGAAGCCCTAGATGACATATTTTTGAAGCATTGGGGAGAAACAAGAGACCACCTTTACTATATCACTGAATTTAGCAATCTGAGGAGAGAGAATGGTGAGTCTATTTCCAACTTCACCAAAAGATTTAACAAGATGTTCAGCAAGATCCCTACTGAGATCAAGTCAACTGACACTTTAGCCAAAATCACCTATGCCAATTCCTTTGATTCTAAGTTCTGTATTCTTGTCAGAGAAAGAAGATCAACTTCTCTATCACTCATGAAAGATGTTTCTCTTGAAGTTGAGTCCAATATCATTGCATCTCAGAATGTTAAGGGAAAAATGGACAGGAAGAAGCAACCCTCAGATCCTCTAGGGGCTTCTTCATCAGAGAATAAAATGGAGAAAATGGCAAAATGTTGGACAGTCTGACAGCTAAAATGTCTAGATTAAAGACCGAGGGAAAATACCTGTGAGAGGTAAACGGCCAAATTATTTTTCTCCCAGAAACCCTAATTTTGTCCCTTACAGAAGAAACAACCCACCAGCTCAGATCCTTCAAAGGGATAGGAATCAAGCTGAGGATCAAAGAATTAGAGCTCCTTTTCAGAATGATGTACTAGAAGAAGAACAAGAGTTTGCTCAGGAAGAATTGGAGGCAGAAGACAATATCAACTATATGGAATATGAAGTAGATATCTCTTTCCTGACACAAGCAGACTATGAGGAAGCCCTCATCAATGAGCAGATCATGGAAGAATCTTTGCATCAAGAAGATGATCAAGAAGGTTATAATTGGAGATCCATAATTGTTTCTCCTATGAATAATATTCCTTCCCCTACAAAGCAGCATGCTCCTCCTGCTAAAAAGATTGTTGCTCCTGCAAAGAAGATGGTTGCTCCTCCAAACCAGCAGCAAAATCCATTACAGCCATCAACCCATGATCCTATCCAGCTCAAAGTCACATCACAAGAGGTAAGAACTCCTGACAAATTATCTTATTCTTTCAATCTTGAGTTAGAAATTTAGAAGTTAAAAATCCCTTTTCCCTTGATAGAGCTGATGAAGAATGATGCCTTCAAGGCATCCATACTGAAATCTCTTCAACCAAGGACACCCATAGATGCTGACTTTGTGAACTTGCAAGATGATAAGCCCACAGTAATCCCAGGTCCTATGATTGAAGAGTTGGATGAGTCTTGCCCACCTTTCTACATATATTTCAACATCCATGATAAAATCTTTCACAACTGTTTGCTTGACTCAGGAGCATCCCATAGCCTAATGCCAAAAGTAGTGATGGATGATCTTGTCCTCAACATTACAAAACCCTACCATGATCTATTCTCTTTTGACTCTAGGAAGGTCAAATGCCTGGGCCTCATCAAATACCTTGTCATAAACCTCTCTCAGTTGCCTTCAAAAATCATAGTGATGGACATAGTAGTGGCTGACATCCCACCTAAGTTTGTCCTATTTTTGTCTTGCTCATGGAGTAAAAGCCTGGGTGGTACCCTTCAGATGGACCTTACATATGCTACAATCCCAATGTTTGGAGGAGAAACCAAGAGACTCTATAGAGAGAACCAGTTCACCTACATCATCAGTAATTCCAAGAACTCTATAAATCATCCCATCTATGCAGTAGACACTGACTTTGGGGCATGCATCCTATAGATAGATGATTCCGAGCCAAAATCCATGCAGCTTAAAAGGCATACCTATCAGCCACCTGAGGAAGTAACCACCTCTGTCTAAAGCATGTTTTTTGATGGGGCCAACACTCAAGCCTCAGCAGGTGTAGGTATAGTCCTTATTTCTTCTTCAAAGGAGACTATACATTTGTCTTATAACCTGGATTGCAAGACTACTAACAACATAGTAGAATATGAGGCATTGCTATTGGGAGTGAATGCTACCAAGGAAATGGGAATCATTTGCCTGAAGATCTTTGGAGATGCATATCTCATCATACAGCAGGTGAACAATACTTTGTTAGGATATTTAGACACTTAGGAGTTAGTTAAGATCAACTTGTGTAATATATCCGTTAGGTAAAAATGTGTTTCTTCAGTATGCATTAGTATGCATTTGTAAATATTCTAATCCGACGGTCACGATATGTTCTAGACATAGAATGATCCGATGGTTCAACTTCTCTTAGATCATACCTACCATTGATCCGTGGCTTAACACCTGATTGGTCTATGATCTCTATTTAAAGAGCATGGAGGGTCCTTGGCTAGTTGATCGATTATGAGAAGCTCATGTAACTTTCTTTCTTTGCATAATAAATTGCTCCAAGTAGCTGTTTGGCTGGGGCCGTGGACTGTTTCCCTCTCAAGGGTTTTAACCACGTGACAAACATCGATGTGTTGATCTATGATCTATTTGTGTGAAGCGGTTTCTGAAGGTGTTCGGTATTTTGGGAGTACCCTGTGTACCCGAACATGGTATCAGAGCTTTTATGAAGAGTCGCTTTCGGTTTTGATCTAGATCTGGAACCGGTGCCGCTGAAACTTTGAAAGGGTTTATGGTTCTAGATTTTCTATGCATTTTTGGCTTGTGAAAGCTGTTCCATTGCGTCCGGAGCACTGTTTTCATTGAAAAATAGTTTTCGTTTCACCGAAAACCATTTTTGTTTGTTCCAAAAACACCCATTTCGACAAATCTGAAGGTATAATGTTACAATGATGGATTTGTTTTTTTTTAAATCTCTCATATTTTATCAGTTTATTATTAGATCTTTTATTTTTTAGTCTCGGACTGTTGTTTTCACTGACTGCGTATTCTCTTTTCCGTGCACCTTGCACGATCGCGATGAATCAGGAACATCAAGGGAAAGTTTTTTTTCTTGTCTTCTCGGCTACGTATGCTCTTTTCCGTGCACCTTGTGCGATCACGACAAATCAGAAACAACGAGAAAACTTGAAAACGTAGACTTTTCGGGTAAGCTAACCAAGATCTAACCCCGTTGTGTGGAAAAAGTTTTTTTTTTTGTGATTTGCAGGAAAAGAAAGCAAGCACGAAAAACGAGAGATAAGAGTAAAAAAAACCAAACAAAACCCCTTCCTCTTTCCATACTTTTACGTACCTTTTAAAAT
>LPNX010009251.1:5000-44426 GCA_001517045.1 Pseudotsuga menziesii | reverse complement strand
GGTACAATTTAGTTTGGGATTCATTACAGTACAGGGGGGAAACCTTTGTTGGTTGGTTTCACTGATTCAGATTGGGCCGGTGATCCTGATGATCGAAAGTCTATTGCGGGTTATGTTTTCAGTCTGGGATCTGGACCTGTCACTTGGGATTGTAAGAAACAACAAGCTCTTGCTCTTTCTTCAGCAGAAGCAGAATATCGAGCCGTAGTTCATGCCAGTTAGGAAGCTTTATGGCTTCGACAGATCCTTTCAAAGTTTGGATTTGAGCAGCAGAAGCCTACTCCACTTTGGTGCGACAATCAAAGTGCCATCAAGCTTTCCAAAGATCCAGTTCTACATCAGCATAGCAAACACATTGAGCTACACTTGCACTTCATTAGAAATCTTGTTCATGATAGTGTTATTGAAGTTCTATATTGCCCTACAAATGATCAAGTTGCAGACATCTTCACTAAGTTTCTTACAGAAGCGAAGTTTTCTAAACTTCAGTCTATGTTAGGAGTTCAGGAATGTGTCCTTAAGGGGGGATAGGCTCTAATGCCTCCTTCCTTCTCCTAATTGTGTCACTTTTGTAAATCCTTCAATCCTATCCCAAGTTGTTTTTAAGGGGGGATGTTAGGATATTTAGACACTTAGGAGTTAGTTAAGATCAACTTGTGTAATATATCCGTTAGGTAAAAGTGTGTTTCTTTAGTATGCATTAGTATGCATTTGTAAATATTATAATCTGACGGTCACGATATGTTCTAGACATAGAATGATCTGACGGTTCAACTTCTCTTAGATCATACCTACCATTGATCCATGGATTAACACCCGATTGGTCCATGATCTCTATTTAAAGAGCATAGAGGGTCCTTGGCTAGTTGATCGATTATGAGAAGCTCATGTAACTTTATTCCTTTGCATAATAAATTGCTCCAATTAGCTATTTGGCTGGGGCCGTGGACTGTTTCCCTCTCGAGGGTTTTAACCACGTGACAAACATCGGTGTATTGATCTGTGATCTATTTGTGTGAAGCGGTTTCTGATGGTGTTCGGTCTTTTAGGAGTACCCTGTGTACCCGAACATACTTTTCAAGAAAAGAATGTCAGGATGAAGGAATGCAAAGATGAGGTATGGAAACTCAGGGACTCTTTCATGTTTTTTGAACTCTCATATATACCTAGGGCTATGAACCATCTATTTGATTCCCCTACTGTCTCTACAAGTATGTTCATTCCCCCTTTTCCTTCTAAGATGACCTATGAGATACAGGTCAAGTACAAACCATCCCTCCCTAATAATGTGAAATTTTGGAAAGTTTTTGAAAATGATGATGAGCTCAATAAATTCCTCCATGTCATAGATGATTTTTCTGATATGCATATTGATCAAGAAAACCTAAATATGGAAGAATCCCAGAAACTCAAATCAAGAGATAAAATAGGAGATTAGAATATTGTTCACCTGCCTAGCAATTATATACCTCGGGGTCTGGTGCTCCTAGAAGATATTTTTTATCATAATGATGTCCCCTTTAAACCTGTCAAAAGGGAGAAAGACCTTGCTGTCCATGAGCACAACCTAGGTAGCCAAATTCATCCAAAATTGGTAAATTTGTCCTCTGAGTTAAATGTTGATCATAAGTCAAAACTGTGTAGTCTTATGAAAGAGTTTGCTGATGTATTTTCTTGGGAATACACAGATTTGAAAACCTATGACATAGCTATCATCCAACATAGGATTCCCATGGAAAAGGACACCATCCCTTTCAAACAAAAGTTAAGACCTATCAGTCCCCTCCTTCTACCAGTGATTGAGAAAGAAATCCAAAAGCTCCTTAATGAAAAAATCATAATTCCACCGAGATATTCCAAATGGATTGAAAACCTAGTGATAGTGAGGAATAAAAATGGGGAGATCCAGTTATGCATTGATTTCAAAAACCTAAACAAATGTTCTAAGAAAGACAACTACCCTTTTCCCAATATGGAGCATCTGTTGCAAAGAGTCTCAAGAGCTAGTGTCATGTCATTCCTAGATGATTTCTCTGGCTACAATAAAGTTTCTGTACACCCCGATGATCAAGAGAAAACTGCATTTACCACTCCCTGGGGTACTTTCATGTATGCCAAGATGCCATTTGGCCTAATGAATGGTGGGGCCACATTTCAAAGAGCCATGGACATAGCTTTAGTTGGATTGAAAGACAAATTTGTTCTCATATACATTGATGACCTTATTGTTTACTCCAACATCCATGAAGAACATTTGTAGCACTTGACAAAGGTGTTTTTGAAATGTAGACAGTTTGGGATATCCCTGAACCCAAAGAAGTCTTAATTTGATCTAAGGAAGGGAAAAATCCTAGGTCACATGGTATCAACAGAAGGTGTGAAGATTGATCATGTTCGAGTTGAAGCAATCGAAAATTTGACGATACCTAGGTCAAATAAGGACATTCAGTCATTCCTGGGTAAGATAAATCTTGTCAGGAGGTTTATCCCAAAATTTTATGAGTTGGTAAAACACATAACCTCTATGTTGAGGAAGGAAGTTGAAATCAAGTGGAAAAAGAAAGCAAGAAACTCTTTTGAAGCCATCAAGAAGGTTGTCATGGAAGCTCCCACTCTAATTAGTCCAGACTACACCAAGGGTTTCTACATTTTCTCCTTTGCTTCGTATGACACAGTGGCAACAGTTCTGTTGCAGAAATTTGATGAAGGATTTGATTACCCCATTTCTTTCTTTAGCAAGACATTGAGGGATGCTGAAATGAAATATTATCCTATTGAGAAACAGGCCTATGCTCTCATCAAGTCACTGAAATCCTTCAAGATTTACATTCTACATGCAAAGGTCCTTGCCTATGTCCCTTCAGCTGTTGTGAAGGATGTCTTGGCCCAGCCTGACATGGATGGAAAGAGAGCTAAATGGATTTCCAAGCTTACTTAGTTTGACATAGAAGTAAAGCCCGCCAATATAGTGAAATGAAATGGTCTAGCTAAGCTCATGGCTGAAGAAAATTGTGATCTTTTGGGAATGAATTTCATTGGTATAACTTCAGCAAACCTACAGACAGAGGTAGCAATAGAAACAGTTCAGGAGCAACATGACAGTCAACATGTGGCCGAAAACTTATCCTCATGTGAGTGGTACTTAGGTATTATTCATTTCTTACAAAGTTTAGAAGTACCCCCTAGGCTTAGTTTGACTCAGACATGGGCTCTTAACATTAAGTCTATTCAATTTTGTATAATTGATAAACTGCTGTATTGGAAAGATCCTTCTGGTGTTTTGCTGAGATGCTTAGATAAAGAAGAGTCGGTTCAGGTCATACATCATTTTCATTCAAGCACATGTGGGGGCCATCATTACTGGAATACCAAAGCCCACAAGATTCTGAGGGTTGGGTACTGTTGGCCTGTTCTTTTCTCTAATGTATGTACCTTTGTAAGAGCCTGTGACAAGTGCCAAATATCTGTAGGAAAGTAGCAGCTCAAATCTTTTCTCCTTAGACCTATTGTAGTGAATGGTCCTTCCCAGTAGTGGGGTCTTGATTTCATAGGTGATATTAATCCTTTATCAAGTGGTCAGTACAAGTGGATCCTAGTAGCCACTGATTATTTCACCAACTGGATAGAGGCAGTCTGCACAAGGAATGTGACTCACCAAGTCATTATGAATTTTTTATATCAGAACATATTTATCAGATTTGGTTTCCTAGTAAGGCTAGTGACTGATAATGCACCAGATTTTAAATTCTGGGCATTGGTTAACATGTGTGATTCAATGGGCATTCAATTGGTGCATTCTGCTTCCTATTACGCTCAAGGCAATGGCCTTGTTGAGTCATCCAATAAAAGCCTGGTTAGAATCATCAGAAAAATATTGGAGAATAATCAGAAGAGCTGGGATTCTAAGCTAAAGTTTGCTTTATGGGATGACATAGTGACTGATAGAAAATCCATAGAGACTTCTCCTTTCAAGTTGGTTTATGGTAATGATGCCATTTTTCCCATTCAGCTGATTCTACCAGTTGCAAAATTCTTTCAGGAGGAACATGATGAACCAAATGACATGGTAAGGAGGATGCTTGATTTGGTGGATTTGGAGAAAGTCGGGGAACAGGTGGTGGAGAAATTAGAAGCTCATGAAAAGAAGATTAACAGTATTTTTGACAAGAAGGCAAAGGTGGACAATTTTCAGGTTGGAGATTGGGTTCTCAAATGGGATGCTGTCAGGCAAGACAAGGGAAAGCATGGTAAATTTGAATCTCTATGGATAGGATCTTTTGTGATAGCTCAGGTGCAACAAAAAAACACTTTCAAATTGCAAAATTTGGAAGGCGAGGAGGGGTTTGATGGCCCAGTCAATGGGCCATTTCTAAAACTCTATTTCATGTAAGGCTTTAAATCCTTATTATTGTAAAATATTATTTCTGTTGTTTTTGTTTTTTGCAAAATAAACTTTATGCCCAATGGAATAGTAGAAGATAGGTTTAATTCTTATTTTTAGGGAAATGAATTTGGTCTAGGGTTCTTGGGACCTCAGAGGAAGGTTCCCATCCCTGAGTAGGAGCCAGATGTTATCTCCTAAAAAAAATTAGTCTTCACTAGGTCAAACTCAGAAAATTTATTTTTTGCATAGTGATCAAGATTTCAAGGAATATTATGAAATATGTTGGTATGATTAACAAAGTTGGAAGACCACAGCCCACAAGATTCTGAGGGTTACAAGTTCTATGAGAAAATTCAGGGATCCCACCAGCAAGTGGTAGAATCCTTTGCTCTCTCTTTTGATGGCTCAAAGGCATTGGTAGGAAAACAAGAGTTCCAGGTTGATGAGGCCCTAATAGCAGAAGTAGCAGAACTCCCAAGGATTGGGGAGAAATGGTTCAATACCACCATCATGAAGGATTTGGAATTTAGGTCTTACTTGAAGGCTGAGCACAAGAATGTAGTATGGAAGAAAAACATCCCTTCAACCTGGCTTGAGGAGAAGTGGCAGGAGTTGTTGAAAGCAATCCTACTTTATATAACTTGTGAAGGTAGGTATAACAAGGTGATGATATACCACTTTAAATTGATGAACCATTTCACTAGAAGGAGCCCACTGAACCTGCCTTTCTACCTACACAAGAGCCTGACCAAGATGGCACATCAGGTCAAATCCCATCCCACCAAAATTGCAGGTAGGCTATTCCATCATGGCCTGATAAATCTCATTATCCAAGAACTGTTGTAAAGAAGAAACATAGCATGGACATACTTCTTATTTTGGAATGAGTTTGAGATAGGATTGCAACCAGAAGAAAAATAAAAGTATCCTTCGAATAAGTCCACCACTCTTAGGAGTGGCAAGAGGAAGAGAAGGGCCATCTCACCAGTGGTAGTGGATCAGCCCTCTCCAACTCCCAAGACCAACAGAACCAAGAGAAATCTGGATTTCAATGGAAAGGAGGAGGAGGCCCTAACACAAGGTAAAAATGTACTTAACCTTATACCTTACTCAGACTCTGAAGAAGAAGAAGGGCAAGAAGTTGACCTAACAAAGCAGGTTTCAGCAGAACATGAGTATTTTCCCTCACCTACACCAATGGAGGGTCAAAATGAATCAATGGCAGAGACTTCCTCTAGCAAACCTAGGTCCCAGAGAATCAACCAGCTATTAGGGAAAATATATGAACTAGAGGTCTTAGAGAGAGAGATCAAAATAAATAATGCAATATTAACCAAGAAAAATACTGAATTGGATAATTCTCTTCTGGAAATGAGAGGGATGCATATCCTGCAGCAAAAAAGGAATCTGAGATTAATGAAGGACAACTCAAGGCTCTATAGGATGATCAGACTGTTGAGGTTGTCGAAGAAAAATTCATACCCTAGCTATCAAGCTCACCTTACACTGGAAACCCTAGCAGAGGCAGCAATAAGCCTTCACAATCTGGAGGCAACCCATGATGTTGTTGTTATTCCAAACCCTATACAGGTTGAAGAAATGCCAGAAGGACAAAAGTAAAGCTGTAAAAGGGTGATTAAAATACTAATTAAAATTTTGTAGAAATAGAGATTTTGGTGGCTTAGGTGAGCACAACAATTGTTCATTAGCCACCGAAGGTAGAGCTTTCGGCAGCTTATAGACCCAGAATTTTGTTTTCTTAACCACTGAAAGCACAGAAATAGTGCAGAAAGACATGCTTCCACAAAGAACCAATTTTGATTGATCCAGACACCTCAGGGATGAGTTATGAAGTTGAATATTAATTAAAGGCACCAACAGATTGGGTTTGTTCCAGTTTTGAAGGTGCTAGCGAGGTGAAAAGGGTCACAAACCCTACCTACTTTTGACAAACCGTGACTTATCTGCTAGATAACAGGGCCTAGTTCTACTTTAGTGGTCACTGTAGTTGTTAAAGAGTTCAAGGAGTGAACAAGTATTAGTGTTAGATAGACTAGCACTTAAGTTAGGGTTTTTGACTTAATTCTTGCAAAAACAGTTATGGTATCTATTTTTAGTAAATCAGATTGAACTTTTCAGGATCTGAAATAAATTTTGTAAAGGCTATAAAACCTAGGACTAATGTTGAAGAAAGGGTTCGACTTAGGAGACTTTTAGACCCTTATTGTTATCAGGATTCTCATGTTATTCATCATTTAATATAAGCTTTTTTCCCATTATATGTTCAGGTTCCATCTCTTTTCTATTTTGTACTTGTGCTTGGATGTCTCATTCAGGTTTATTCTTTTTATCTAATACCAGATAGTTGTCATCCGATCTATGTGTTGATGAGTTGAATTGCAAGTATTTTTCCTTGTTATGATTAGTCATTGATATGTGATTGCTTTATATATGAATCTTCCAACATAGTGAGTTCTCCATTTATTCACCTTATTATCAACCCTCTGAACATTTATAGTTAGAAGCCTTATCTTTTTTATTGAGTTTTATGAATGTCTTGAGTGAGTGAGGTCTTATAGGTCATCTAAATTGATCGATTTAGTAAACCATTGAAGAAACATTGAAGTTACCAAGCATCCTTGAGCTACAAACTAGAGGAGTTTCTTAGAGAGCTAACAGATTGAAAGAGTACTAGTGGAGCAACATTTTTTCTGGGAAATTGTTTAGTATCTTGGTCAAGTAAAAAACAATCCTCCATTTCACTCTCTACAGTAGAAGTTGAATATATTGCTGCCACCTCATGTTGCACTAAGGTTATTTGGATGAGACAAGCCCTAGAAGATCTACTAGTAAAATATGAACATCCAATAGTGATCAAATGTGATAACACTAATGCTATAAATATGTCTAAAAACGCTATCTTTCTTTCTAAGACAAAACATATACCAATAAGGTATCACTTTTTAAGAGAACACGTATCTCAAAAAGATGTCAAATTAGAATACATTGACAGAAAAGAACAGATTGCTGACATTTTCACCAAAACATTACCTAAGGAAGCTTTTGATCATCTTAGATAGAAAATGGGAGTAATACTGTTACAAAAATACTAAGAGGAGAAAGCTCAATCTCAGGGGGAGGTTTCAGACAGAAAGGTTCCTTTGTCATTGTTGTCAAAGGGGGAGAATTCTTAGAGGTTGCCATCAATGCCAAAGGGCGAGATTGTTGAGTATTTAGTTTTTGTTGATGTCAAAAATGTTCACGAATGACAAAGGAATATCCAGTGGATATGTTGGCAAACTGAAGGTTGCAGGTATCCAGAATAACAAAGGAATAACCCTGTTACAGGTTGCAGGATGCAAGGTGAATGATAGATGGATAACCCTATAGCAAGTTGAACGACTAAATATCAATCATCCAATATTGTTGCTGAAAGAACTATCATGGAGGATTTCCGTGAAGAAATCATGTAGATACGCAAATTCATCATGAGATCTGAATTCGATCTGAAATCAACGGTCAAGAAGCATCCTGTATGAGATCCAATGACTGAGGACCAATTTCACAAAAGAGTAAGATCGAACGGCTGATATTAGTTCCAATTAAAAGAGATCGACGGTGCAGAAGAAAAATGCTGAAAGAGAATTGCAGAAGTAACGTTTAACCATTTTATGAACCCACATCCCGCATCCCACAGTATGGAGAGATCGGACGACTGAAGTTAGTTCCGCTAAAATAGATCGACGGTGCGAAAGAAAAATTACGAAAATGAATTTGCGGAAAGGGAAAAGTGAATAGTCTACATCTCGCATCCCGCAATCTAGAGATCGACGGTCAGAAAAATGCCCTAATGAATATCAATGGTGGGAAATTGCTGAAACAAAATCTTGGTGCGGAAAGGCGATTTTAAGGCGGAAATAGATGGTTAGAAAGATAGCTCGGATTAAATTAGAGATAAGATCAACGACTCTAATTGGATCAGGAAGTTGATCCTATGGAAAGAATTTTGGTTGTACAAAAGCACCTGCAAATGTTGGACCGGGCTTCAGAATGAATTCTGAGTTGTGGTAGAATGAAACATATCCTTTGCTGAAATGATGCAACGGTTGAACGAGTAGATGATGATTGGGTGTGTCAGGAAATAAAAAGTCATGATCCAAAATGAAAGAACGCAACTATGAAGAGGTGTGTTGATATGAAATAGGTATAAGGTATTTAAATAAATGAATATGTAAAAAATAAGGTTTCTCTGTTAGTAAGCCTGATAGAGTCCAAAGTGAATAGGTTTTCAACTATTCCAAAAGACTGAGAAAATCAGTGTAGGGTGTCAGGGTGGTTGTGATGTCCCCGAACCTTGAGATAAGGCCAAAGGTGACAAATTAAGACTAACTAAGGTTTAAGAACAATGGATATAGATAAATTACTATTGATCTGACTAACAATTCACCCAAATAAATTAAATTCTAGAGATTCAATTATAACTAAAGTTTGCGACACTTAATTATTTAATTACGCCACTTAATTAAATAATTAATTGTGACACTCGATTAATAATTTCCAAAGTGCAAGCTAAAGGTCATAATTGAAACAAGAACATCAATAATACATGTTAAACATCATATTCATTGGGAATAACTAGTTTATGTATTTTGGGTTTGTTTGATAGCATAGATGTCATTAAATATTTGAAAATTAATCTACTTTTTCGGTGTTATTATGTGTGTGTTGTTAGTGACCATAAAAATTAAGGAAAACCACATATCATGGAGCACACATAGGCTGCAATATACAGCCACACTGAAACCATAACAAATAAGAACACCTGCTACAACTACAGCCCTCAAAATTGGCTCTCGATGGCTGTACCCTACAGTCATCTCTCATTAATAAAAATTAGATCATATGGCTACCACCCTCTAGCCATCGATTAATTTTACATATAGAATACCTCTCTCATCCTCATATCTACAACTAATAACAATTATACAACCAAATGATTTACAATAAAATGACAGGTGTATTCATCTCGGCATTGGAAATCTATCGGACCAAAACAAACATATCTTGGTCATCTGGAAAGCTTTTTCAATGAAATGAAAGGTGTTGTTTACTGGAAACACTGCTTTGGACGCAATGGAATAGGTCTCACAACCAAGAAATGAGTATAAATGGTCGAACCAGATCATATGGTTGCGCCCCTCTCAATAAAATAGAGCCAAAATTACCATTTATGGTTATGAAGAAGAAGAATAGAAAGAAGGTAACAAGAATAGAAACTAAATTCCATGAGATTCATCCTTCCCCCATGAATATCCTGACATTCAATACATGAACACTTAAACAACTAATCAGTCATCATTGCACATATACCAAATAAAATAATGTAATGAAAACACAACATAAGAGAAATACTTAACTCAAAATATAACCAACTGGCTGCAGCTGGACAACTTTCCTCCCAGCCGTAGACACCGTCAAGCCTTCCTTGCTTGAACAGGTCACCCCTAAGCTGAGACCATGGATCCATGGATAGATTCTCGCTTAGTCTCACTACTCTCGAAACTACCTCTTTCGAGAGACACAATGCTTCCCACTTCTACTTTCCTATCTATCTCCACTGCCTATGGGATGTGACCAAGCTCGACATTCCCATTTCCTGGATTCCTGTGTGAGAACCTGGATTAGTAGAGTGACATAATGGAATCAAAGGGAACAAATAGACTCCCTCTAAGTATCAACACACTCTCAATAATATTAACCTTCCAACACAGATAGATAGCATAAATCACATGGTCTAAAGCTCAAGATTAACTTCAACAAGGAGATGGCATATGGATTTATAGCATAAGGAGGACCATTCTAACCCAAATGGATCAACCCAAATTAGAGATAAGTAACGTTTAAACTTCATCATGGATAATTAACTTGAATTAGTGGAGTGGTGGCTTAGTGAAAGATTCCCTTTCCCGATTTAGAACCATGAGGAGAGTTACCCAAAAACTAAGGAGTGGAGCCATGAAGAGCACATGGAGGCACACTAATGCACAAATGGGGTTACAAAACACAAAGGAGGTCGAAATAGGTGAGAGAGGGCATCCAATGGGGTCATAAATATCATGGAATCACAAAAATAGGATCATCAATGCATGGTGTAAGAGTGGAAGCTAAAAAATAGCTTACAGTCCTAAAAACTAGGAAAGGGCTCATAAATGACCATAAACACATAAATGTGAGGGAATATTTTCCCAAGGAGGGATCCCTATGCAATATGGGCCCACTAAGGTGTGCACAATATGAAAAATATCTCCATAGTCCATAATTATTGAGAATAGGGTTCATTGTACAAGGTTTGGGTGATGAACATTATTAATATCACCAAGGTGCAAATATGAATTGGGATGGACAAAGTTAAGTCAACAATAAGTTATAAGGTGCTCGGGATGTCCCCATTCCCCCTCACTTTGTGGAATCCATGGTCCCCCGTACTCTTTTAGTTTCCTTCGTTGAGCCAGCTATTTATTTAATCAATCATTGACAACATTCAAAGATAACAAAGATTCTAGTAATAGCATTAACATTAACAATAACGCCAAAGTATAAGGTCATGTTATCAAACATTAATAATAATTCCTTAATTAAATTCATCATGAAAAGGAGAAAAATTACACAATCATATAAAATATCATAAGTCCATAATGCAAGAGAACATAAGTCACATGAAGGATCATAAGTCTGGGGCTTAACAACTAGGGTATTACATCTCCCTCCCCCTTAAACAATGCATTGTCCTCGATTTATGTTACATACATGCTGCAAAATTTCAAAATAGATGAGGGTATGTTTCCCTCATGGTATCCTCCATATCCAAAGTTGCATCCTTGGGACTGTAATGGGTCCATTGGACCTTTACCTGCCCGATTGCTTGATTTTGAAGCAGCTTGACCTTGCTGCCCAAAATGGCAACAGGTTGTATCGAAAAATCCCCTTCTGTTTCCACCTAGATCATAATCCATTCAATCACATGATTAGTACCATGTTCATACATACA
This sequence comes from Pseudotsuga menziesii, assembly GCA_001517045.1. NCBI lineage: Eukaryota > Viridiplantae > Streptophyta > Pinopsida > Pinales > Pinaceae > Pseudotsuga > Pseudotsuga menziesii. The sequence continues at coordinate 32,994 of LPNX010009251.1, read as the reverse complement.
TACATACATACATACATACATACATACATACATATATATATATATATATATATATATATATATATCAATAAAGAAAATAAAAGCACTCTAATTACCTGGATCACATTCCAATCAATTACATGGTTAGTATCAGGTATATACTTTTTCATTAAAGACACATAAAACACATTATGTACTCTAATGCAAGTGGGTAGGTCCAACTCATAAGAAAAAGGTCCTATCTTTGATAAGACCTCAAAAGGTCCACAATATCTGGTAGCTAGCTTGGGGCAATTTCCCAAGTTTAAGGAACTCTTCTTGGGTCTGACTTTCAAAAACACATGATCCCCAACTTGAAACTATCTGGTGGTCATGTTCTAATCTGCATAACTTTTCTTCCTATCTTGAGCTACCTTTAGATTTGTTTTATCTTAACCATTTGATCCTCCACATCCTTTAATAATTTTGGTCCAACAATGACTTTATTCGTTGGGTTATCCCAACTAATGGGAGTATTACACGTCCTTCCATACATGGCCTCAAAAGGACTCAACTTCAAAGAGGAATGATATCCATTATTATAAGAAAATTCCACCAAGTGTAAATAATCTTCCCACTTAGATGGTTGATCCATCACATACATCCTTAACATATCTTCAATTACTTGGTTAACTCTTCTGTTTGTCCATCTATCTGAGGGTGGTATGTTGTACCCATGTTTAGACTTGTACCAAACCCTTCGAACAATCCTTTCCAGAAGTTAGAAGTAAATTTTGAATTTATGTCTGATACTATAGCCTTCGGAATACCATGGAATATGGCTACTTCTTTCATGTAAATATTTGCAATGTTAGCTGCTTTGTGAGTTGTCTTTACTGGAATGAAATGTGCTGCCTTAGTCAACTTATATACCACAACCATGATCGCATCATTTTGCAATCTCTTCTTAGGTAACTTGGTGATGAAATCCATTGTCACTACATCCCATTTCCATTCTGGTATAGGAAAGGGTTGCAACAACGCTGCTAGATGTTGATGCTCAACTTTAACTTTTTGAAATTCCATGCACCTAGCTATATATTCTGCAACATCGTTCTTCATCCCTGGCCAATAGTATTGTTTCTTTACTGCTGCTACTATTTTATGATAACTTAAACATCAAGTATAAGCGACATCATGTGTTTCCTTCATAACCACCTTCCTTATATCTCCATCATCATGCACATAAACTCTATCTCTTTGCATGAGTATCCCATTTTCTTTAAACTTATACTTATCAAATTTCTATGGAATTTCATGTTGTTTCAACCCTTTTTTAACATGCTGATAAAGTTCATCAGTAACACTGGATTCAATGATCTTATCCTTCAAATCTGATGTGCTAGTGCTGATAGCTGCTACATGCATCACATGCTTCTTCCGACTAAGTGCATCGGCTAATTTATTTTCTTTACCTTTGATATGCTTGATTTCAAAGTCATATTCACATAATAACTCCATCCACCTCCTTTATCGTGCATTCAAATTAGGTTGCTCAAACAAGTATTTTAACCCATCATGGTCAGTTCTCAACTCAAACTTTTTACCCATTAGATAATGTCTCCACATCTTCAAAGTATGGATGATAGTTGGAAGCTCTAAGTCATGGGTGGCATAGTTCTTCTCACGTTCCTTCAAATTTCTAGATTCATAGCTGATCACATGCCCATCCTGCATTAATACTCCACCAATTCCTTGCTTGCATGCATCTATGCATACAACAAAGTTTCCTTCGGGGTCTGCAATTTTTAAATCTGGTGCAATGGTAATCATTTCCTTTAGTTTTTCAAAATTATCTTCACACTTAGAAGTCCAATCAAACTTCACACCTTTCTTTTGCAAAGATGTGATAGGATGAGCCAACTTCAAGAATCCTTCGATGAACCTTCGGTAGTATCCAGCTAACCCCATGAAGGATATAACTTCTAATAAATTCTTAGGTGTTGACCAATCCATAATGGCTCTTATCTTCACAAGATCTACTGTAACACCTTCTTCAGATATGATATGCCCTAGGTAGTGGATTCTTCCTTGATAAAATGAACACTTGCTTAATTTGGCATAACATTACTATTCTTAGATTTTCTTCATGCTCTTCCTTTGTGTTGGAATAGATAAGTATGTCATCCAAGAATACAATAACAAACTTATCTAAGTACTTTCTAAAGACTCCACTCATTAAACACATGAATACTGCAGGTGCATTTGTTAAACCAAAAGGTACTACTGTGAATTCATAGTGTCCATACCTTCTTCTTAATGTTGTCTTACTGATATCCTCATTCTTAATTCTAATTTGGTGGTATCCCAACCTTAAATCTATTTTTTTAAACACCTTCACTCCTCTCAATTGATCAAACAAATCATCAATTCTTGGTAAGGGGTACTTGTTTTTAGCCATTGCTTTGTTCAATTGTCTATAATCTATGCAAAGTCTTAGAGTTCCATCTTTCTTCTTCACAAATAACACAGGATCTCCCCAAGGTGAAACACTAGGTCTTATGTAACCTTTCTTTAGTATCTCTTCTAACTACATTTGTAATTCCTTTAACTCTAGAGTACTCATTATATAATGTTCTTTAGATGAAGGTACTATTCTGGGCACCAAGTCGATAGAAAAATCAATGTCCCTCTTAGGAGGTATTCCTCGCGATTCTTGAAATATATCTGCAAAATTTTGTAGTATTGGATAATCCTACAACTCTGGCTCTTTTCCTTCTTTTGATTCTTCCACATGAATTGCATATCATTGGAATCCCTTTCTAAGACATTTCTTCAATTGTAGAGCTGTGATCCGCCTCAGGGATATGGGTCTAGGTATTCCTTTTATTGTCACTTGGTTCCCTTCTTCATCCAAACAAGTATAAGTTTTATTATGGCAATCCAAAATTGCACGGTGTGCATCCAACCAATACATGCCAGTCAATACATCATATGACCCCAAGGGTATGATGTTTAAGTCTTCAAAGGTTTTCACTCCATTAATTTCTAAAGGACACACTTTTACAAATTCAGTGGTTTTCCTCTTGGCTCCTGTAGCTAGATGTACTAGACTTGTTGTTTCAAGTCTACTTTTCTTTAAATGAAATTTATCAACAAGATTAGGTGAAATGTAACTATTTCTAGATCCCGAATCAATCAAAATAGTTATGGTTTTATTAGCAATATTACCTACTACTTTAATCATTCGGGATTGGCGGTCAGCTTGCCTCCCATCTAGGGCTGCATAGATCCTTTGAACACTTCCACATACATCTGCAACATTTGAAGCCTCTTGAATGTTGTGAAGGTTATTTTTCTTACACCGAAAATAAATGACAAAGTGATTTTCCTTGCATATCCAACATTCCACAAGTGGTATTTTCCCTGAAGTATCTTCCTTTGACTGTCTTTGTTGGTAAGAATTATTTTTTCTGAACTTTGAAGGCTGGAAACCTTTCTTTCTCTGATCCTTCTTGTTATTCTTCATATCCTTCCAATTCTTCTGATATGTGGCCTTGCTCTTATTTTGTTCATATAAGTGTTTTTCCTTCCAGATGGCATCCTTAAGGTTCTTTGGTCTATCATACTGTATTTTATCTCTATAATATTCATGAAGGCCACTTAGGAACCTTTGAATCTTTACCTTGCAGATGATATATGGCTACTCTTGCCTCCATATTAGGTGTATACTTATGCAACTAGAAGAATTTCCTAAGTCCTATCAACCATGCTTTGGAATCTTCCCCTTTCTTTACTTCTCCATCAAAAGTTGGGGGCTTGATTCTTCTCAACTCTCCTACTAGTTCATCCCGAGTAAACCTCCTCTTCTTGTATCTCACTAGAGATCTTTCAGTACTTCTCTCTGTACTGCTTGATACATACCCCTTGTTTCTCTCTGAGTGATAAGGTCTCCATGAAGATGATCAAGACCCCACATAACCTCTTTTATGACTCTTTTCAGGAGATATTTGGATGGTCTTTAATGATTTTAGATCATTCATAATCTGCTCTTGGATATGAATTATTCTTTCATTATCCTCTCTACACTTCCTCATTGAATCCTCCAAGCTTAACGGTTCATTGCTCATGTTATATCTGGTTGACATTCTTCCCTCAACAAACTCCTCTTCGAGACCATATGATCTCCTTCCTTCCTCAATATCCATCCCCAATCTATGACTTCCTACTATTGAACTTTTACTTGTTGATTACTTAGTCTTCACAGGTTTGATTAAAATATCAATTGTAGTAGTCACACCGCTTGCTCAATCAATTAGTGGGAACTGCAATGTGTTCATTAATAACATTCTGTTAGTAGACTACACATTTGTATAAGTTCATTATCATTAAAAAAACCACTTTTTTTCTTGTTTATAAAGTAACTAGCCAACATTTCTAAGTTACAATCTAGTTAGTTGGACAAGGGGTAGGGTAGAAATCCTTCCAAGATTCTCCTTACCGGATGATCTTCAGGTCCATACTCATCCCAATCTAACAGTTTAATTAACTAATTAACATGTGAAATTATATTAAGATGCATGCATCCAAGCTATATAATGCAATTGCATGCTAACAAGGTGACTTGAAACTTTGCAGAAGGCCCAACAACCACAGTATTGAAACCTTAAGGTCTAATACCACATGTGATGTCCCTGAACCTTGACATAAGGCCAAAGGTGCTAAATTAAGACTAACTAAGGTTTAAGAACAATGGATATAGATAAATTGCTATTGATCTAACTAACCATTCACCCAAATAAATTAAATTCTAGAGATTCAATTATAACTAAAGTTTGCGACACTTAATTATTTAATTACACCACTTAATTAAATAATTAATTGTGACACTCAATTAATCATTTCCAAAGTGCAAGATAAAGGTCATAATTGAAACAAGAACATCAATAATACATGCTAAACATCATATTCATTGTGAATAACTAATTTATGTATTTTGGGTTTGTTTGATAGCATAGTTTATAAATAACCAAGTATTGATGTCGTTAATTATTTGAAAATTAATCTAATTTTTCGGTGTTATTATGTGTGTGCTGTTAGTGACCATAAAAAGTAAGGAAAACCAAATATCATGGAGAATACATAGGCTGCAATCTACAGCCACACCGAAACCATAGCAAAGAAGAACAGCGGCTGCAACTACATCCCTCAAAATCGGCTCCCGATGACTGTCCCCTACAGTCATCTCTCGTTAATAAAAATCAGATCATATGGCTGCCAACATCTAACCATCAATTAATTTTACATATAGAATACCTCTATCATCCTCAGATCTGCAACTAAGAACGATTATGCAATCAAATGATTTACAATAAAATGACAGGGGCGTTTATCTCGGCACCGGAAAGCTATTGGACCAAAACAAACATATCTGGGTCATACGGAAAGATTTTTCAATGAAATGAAAGGTGTTGTTTACTGGAAAATCTTCTCCAGACGCAATGGAATAGGTCTCACAACCTAGAAATGAGCATAGATGGTCGAAACAGATCATATGGTTGCGCCCCTCTCAATAAAATAGAGCCAAAATTACAATTTCTGGTTATGAAGAAGAAGAATAGAAAGAAGGTAACAAGAATAGAAACTAAATTCCATGAGATTCATCCTTCCTCCCTGCATATCCTGACATTCAATACATGAACACTCAAACAACCAATCATCTATCATTGCACATATACCAAATAAAATAACGTAATGAAAACACAACATAACAGAAATACTTATCTAAAAATATAAGCAAATGGCTGCAGCAGGACAACTTTCCAACTTTCCTCCCATCTGTAGACACCATCAATACTTCCTTGCTTGAATAGGTCACCCCCGAGCTAAGACCATGGATCCATGGGTAGATTCTTTCTTAGTCTCACTACTCTCGAAACTACCTCTTTCGAGAGACACAATGCTTCCCACTTCTACTTTCTTGTCTGTCTCCACTGCCTATGGGATGTGACCTAGCTCGCAATTCCCATTTTCTGGCTTCTTGTGTGAGAAATTGGACTAGTAGAGTGATATAAGGGAAGCAAAGGGAACAAACAGACTCCCTCTAAGTCTCAACACACTCTCAATAATATTAACCTTCCAACATGGGTAGATAGCATAAATCAGATGGTCTAAAGCTCAAGATTAACTTCAACAAGGAGATGGCATATGGATTTATAGCATAAGGAGGACCATTCTAACCCAAATGGATCAACCCAAATTATATATAAGGTTTAAAATTCATCATGGATAATTAACTTGAATTAGTGGAGTGGTGGCTTAGTGAAAAGATTCCCTTTCCCAAATTAGCACCATGAGGAGGAGTTACCCAAAAACTGAGTGGAGCCATGAAGAGCACATGGAGGCACACTATTGCACAAAGGGGGTTACAAAACATAAAGGAGGTTGAAATAGGTGAGAGAGGGCATCCAATGGGGTCATAAATATCATGGAAGCACAAAAATAGGATCATCAATGCATGGTGTAAGAGTGGAAGCTAGAAAATATCTTACAGTCCTCAAAACTAGGAAAGGGCTCATAAATGACCATAAACACATAAATGTGAGGGAATATTTTCCCAAGGAGGGATACCTATGAAATATGGGCCCACTAAGGTGTGCACAATATGCAAAAATATCTCCATAGTCTATAATTATTGAGAATAGGGTTCGTTGTACATGGTTTGGGTGACGAACATTATTAATCTCACCAAGGTGCAAATATGAATTGGGATGGACAAAGTTAAGTCAACAATAATTTATAAGGTGCTCGGGATGTCCCCATTCCCCCTCACTTTGTGGAATCCATGGTCCCCCATACTCTTTTAGTTTCCTTTGCTGAGCCAGTTGTTTATTTAATCAATCATTAACAACATTCAAAGATAGCAAAGATTCTAGTAATAGCATTAACATTAATAATAATGCCAAAGAACAAGGTCATGTGATCAAACATTAATAATAAGTCCTTAATTAAATTCATCATGAAAAGGAGAAAAATTCCACAATCATATAAAATATCATAAGTCCATAATGCAAGAGAACATAAGTCACATGAAGGATCATAAGTCCAGGGCTTAACAACTAGGGTATTACAGTGGTGCTAGGGAAGGCCATAGGTCTACAGGGGGTCGAAGCCTCCTTCCAGTCATAGCTGGAGAATAGGGTGTCATAGCATCCTTGCCTGTTGTAGTAGGTAGAAAACCATATGGGTGTTGTATCATCCTAGTCTATAGTTGCAGGAAAAACCTAGGGTGTGTTTTACATCCATTCTGTTGTAGCAGATAAACAATTTTTCAAATTCATCTTATTAATGAGTTTGTGTTGGTGTTTTTCTCTTTTGAGGTTTCCTCGATAAAATATGTGTCTTGATTGTTGATTTTGTGTAATTTAAAGTAAAAACTGACAATGCTGATTCACCCCCCCCCTCTCAATATTGTGTGACAAACCAACACCTAGTGCAAAGTTAAGTTACTAGGGTTTCAGTCTTAGTATTTGTCATAAAATCAAGTAATGTCAAGGTAGTAATCTTTAGTAATAAGTAAGGACCTAAATGATTAGCTATATAACTAATTAACGAACAAACTTCACTTGAAAAAAAGTCATCAACAACTTGCATATTAGATTGAATAAACTTGTCATTGAGAGAGGAAAAACATTAAACAGTATGGGAACATATTAAAAAAATATATGCCATGAATAATACAATATAACATGAAGTACATCAAAGTAAAAAAAATGATACATGAATATACAAGTCTCAATAATGTTGGTTGTCTCATTAAGTGTCTCTGTAATCTTTTAGATAATGTCATCACCAATAAACTAAAGGAATGTAATGTATATCATACCAGTGATCATGAACATAAACAATAATAAGCTAACAAATATTTTTCTATTATATAAGAATGGTGTGAGATGTAAAGGCTTATGATATGGACGTGCCTGGAAAGATATATAAAAATGGTATCCACACAATGTTTTAAAAATTGAAATCTTCATAAATTAATTGATTTTTTTATTAACACACACACACACACACACACTTTTTTGGTTCACAACCATATGATCTCATCATTCTACCATCATTGTACCTTTGTTCGAGCATCAATTTATATATTTAATTATTTTCCTCTCCTTGGTTAAAGAAATAAATGGCACACTTCAGAAAATGCATTTGAGGACTTTTACTTAATAAAATACACTTCAGAAAATGCATTTGAGGACTTTTACTTAATAAAATATCTCTCCATGTAGGTTATTGTGAAACACTATATTAAGGTCTTCACTTACAACTTTAACCTCAACAAAATGGATAAAATTTCCAAATGATGCAGTTACAATAGCCCGCAATAGACTAAAATCTATAGAGCTATGCTTTTCTTTTATAGTACACAATGGAATCCGTACATTTATGAATGAACATAAGTTCAATGATAGAATATATATTTATTACTACAATTAATGGATGCTAGAAATACCAACCCCCCTCTATTACACAAATTGAATCTTGTTAACAACTGCCCATGGTCAACATCTTTGGTTTGTATTTAATATTGAGATGGGTTTTCTTGTCATCCTATAGCAAGTCACAACTTCCTTCCCAACTGGTGATCAGACTTGAGCCTCCTAAAATCCTCTTCATTTGTACATGTAACCACCCACTTCAACCATCATGTGGAAAAGATGACCAACCCCTTCTCCATCATCCTTCCTGTATTTTTAAATATATCATCCTTCCATCTCTTTAATCCCTGTTGTTAAGAAATGAACCATCATAGCGGTTCAACTTCCCATTGTTTCCCCCCCATTCGCCTTGATTTTCTTCCAATGGTCATTCACCACTTGGCATGGAAATTTCGTGAGATAAGTGGACTAATTCAGACTTCATGGATTAGAATCCTAAGTAATATCATAGAATTTCCATTCATAAATCACAACAATGAGTTGTAGCAACACATAATTCCTTTAGCATGAACTTGCAACAACACAATTGAAAGAAACATAGTTATAAACACACATACACACACACACACTATGCGTGTGTGTATATTTGTGTGTGTGTGTGTGTGTGTTTGTGTGTGTGTGATGCATATTTCCCAAGACCAAGGGTGTCCGTGCATTATACACCCTTGGTTAGAAAAAAATAGTTTCTAGCTCATGGTAATTGGTTCAGAGGTTGACGAACTTCACATGAATGCTAGTTCATGCCCAGAATCCATGATGCATATTATAGCCCCTTGATATTCCAATTAACTAAGTACTCTATATATTTCTTCCATTTCTTCCACAGTTTTGAATGGTATATATTTATTCCATTCATCTGGAGTACCTTCATCATCACTGTGTTCTCCTTCATGGAAGTCATACAAATATGCAACATTGAATATCATAGACATATCCAAGTTTTTTCGACAATTCCAACTTGTATGCACTTTCGTAAATTTTCCTTAGAATTCTGCATGGGCCTATTTTTTTGTATTTCATTTTTCTGTAGGTACACTTGGGAAACCTTTCCTTCAACAAATGTGTCATTACCAACTCACCTTACTCAAAATTTGTGGTTCTTCTCTCTATATATGACCTCCTTTTGTACTTAGAATTACTATGTTGCAACTTCTCCTTCACCTATGCATGCAATTATTGAATTCCATATGCAAAATCCCTTGCATCAACACACTTCCTTTCTTCCAAATATGACAACTTTATCAAGTCCATAATTCCTTTTGGTGACCCGCCATAAACAATCTATAAAGGACTCTTCCCAGTCAATCTATTCACCAAGTAATTATAGGAAAATTAATCCCGTGCTAAGACCATATCCCATTGGTTGGGACTTTTACTACTAAAACTTCTCAACAAATTTCCAATACTTGTGTTCACCACTTCAGTTTTCTGATTAGTATGTGGGTGATAGGATGAACTATACAACAAACAACCACTTCAGTAACATCACTTGTATTCTTGCACGTGATGAAATGTGCCATTTTTGAAAATCAATATACCACAACCATCACATAATCATGCTTCCTTTATGTCCTAGAAATCCTTGAGACAAACTCCATACTCACATATTCCCATGACCATTCAAATACCAGAAATGGAGTATACAACCTTGTATTTTGAATTCTACCTTTTTCTAATTGGAAAATTCTAAAGAACTCAACATATTTTCTTTGAGGGAAAAATTACCTTTCTTTTACCAACATTGTGTTCTTGTCCATGAGAAAATGTCCACCTAGGCCTCCACCATGTAGTTCTTTAATAATATTCAGTCTTATTGTATATTGAGGATGCACAACTACTGATTTTTAAACAAGAATCCATATTGGATCAGATAATCAAGGAACATGGTTCTATCCACACTTTACTATTATTTACAATTTTTCCATGCTTTTCCAATATTTTCATCTTCTTTATACAACTCCTTCATTCTTTCCAAACTAAAAACTTCCATGTATAAAGTGTTAAGTAACAACACTTTTCTACTCAAAGAGTTTTCCACTTTGTTTGACTTCCCATACCTATGCCTCAAAACAAAGGTAACACTTTGTAACAATTGAACTCATTTAGAGTGTATTTGTTTCAACTTACCTTGATTGTTTATGTATTGCAGGGAATTGTGATCATTAAAGAAGAGAAATTCCTTGGGTAATAGATAGTGTCTCCACTTCTTCAGATCCTACACAAAAGCATAAAATACTTGATCATACAAAGAATACTTCCTTTTATAATCATTTAACTCATCACTGAAGAACTCTATTGGTATCCCTTCTTGGCTCAAAACTTCCCCAATTGTTGTCCTGCATATGTCATAGTCAACTTAGACTATTTAGTCAAAGTTTGGATGTGCAAAAATAGGTTCCTCTATCACCTTCCTTTTCAAATATGAAAATTCCTTGGTTGTTGTTACTATCCATTCAAAAATTCCCTTATTCACACACTCAATAACAGGTACACAAACATGATTGAATTTTTTAATGAACTTTCAGTAGAAACTTGCTAACCCATTGAACCTTCGCACCTCAAAAGAGAGATAGGGTGTTGGCTAATTCAAGATAACCTTCACCTTTTTGGAATCCATCTTCAATCCTTCCTTGGAAATACCAAATCTTAAATACACTAATTATGTCTGCAGAAATGTACATTTCTTCAAGTTTATTAACAAATTTTCGTATTTCAACTGTTGCAACACTTGTCTCACATGCCTCAAGTGTTCTTCCTTGTTCCTGCTGAAGATTAGAATATCATCCAAGTACACTACAAACTAAATTTCAATAATGGTTTCAAGAATTCATTCTTAAGCCTCATAAATGTACTGGGAGTGTTAGTTAGACCAAATGGCATCACCAACCATTCAAACAAACCATTTTTTTGGTCTTAAAAGTAGTTTTCCACTCATCACCTTCCCTTACTCGGATTTGATGATAACCATTCATCAAATCAATATTTGTGAAGTATGCAACCCCACTCAAATAGTCCATAAGATCCTCCATACTTGGAAAAGGGAAATGGTACTTGACGATGATCCTATTAATGGCTCATGAATATGTTCACATCTGTCACTCTCCCATTTTCTTTGGACTCACAACTATTGGCATTGCACATGGACTCAAAGTATCTATAATCAAACCTCTATCAATATGCTCTTGTACTTTCCTATAAACTTATTCAATCTATGTAGGATTCATCCTATAAGGTGCCTTGTTAGGTAAGCTTGATTCGGTGATTAAATCTATTTGATGAGAAATAATTCTAACTAGGGGTAATCCCTTTCAAAAACCATCAACAAAAACCTCCTCGAATTCATCAAATAAAGGTTTTATTTCTATAGGTATGACTTCTTACTTTCCTTCATATTTCACTTATTTTGGGATCACTACTAAACATAAAGTTTCCCTTCTCTCTTCCTACAAAAAATCCTTGAATGAATATAACATGATCTTGTTCTTACTTGTACTTTTACCAACACAATTTCCTGCTACTTGTTCTACCAATATTTGCCACCTTTGAGTCTCATATCAACCTCCTTAGCATGCCATCAATGAGACACTTCTACATCACCTTGATTTCTTACTTGATCATACCGATATGACCATTTTTATCCCTATATCATGCCTTGTTGTCCATCAAGTTGCAATCATAACCATGAACATGGCTTGCTCTTCTGCAACCCCTAATATGAATGCAGGATGCTTAGTTTTGAGGGCACAATCCCGACTCATAATTGTGGTTTTTGATGAGTTTCAAGGAGATCAATATTGTATGAGATAGAACCTTCACAGCATGGGATTGGGAACTCACAACAGTTGAGGTTTCCTAATTTCTATAAATCTATATCCTTCCTTTCCTCCTCCATAAAATTTTAAATAGAAGGCATGTCAAGGGTGAAGGGGTATCAAGAGAAATATCATCCAAATACTACTTAAATATTGAGAGAACCTATTCCATATTGCATAAATTTCCATTGACAAATTCCAACCATTGGTAATAAGTCAAGGAGGAGATTGGATCAAGGATCCAAGGATCCAAGGAAGGTATTCTATCATGGGTCAAGGTGAAATTGTAAAGTGATATCTGATAAATATACATGTTGATGGTTTCCCCCATTCATATTGTCTTTATTTCTATGTTTCATAATTGATCTAGTTATTCCATGACATGATTGGATCTAACCTATGCATTGATGAAATATTGGAAGAAGTATATTTGCTTTGAATATTTGTATGCAGGGGGTATATATTAGAGGTTGGAGTATATGATCTCTAGGGACTACATCAACCGAGATGTATGAAGGATAACCATATGATAGCAAGGTATGATTCATAATTATCCATATTTTACATAATTAGAAAGAAACTAGTGACATAACATCGTACCATTTGCCTTGGGTATTGGGCACACCCAAGGGAGGTCTTACCTATTCATATGAAATATTTATCTATAACATTGCTTCCACTACATTTTCTAGCAACAATGTTAGTTTATACTGCTTCCCATCTTTTTTGAACTCATATGTGTTTTCCCTACCATCATGGTAAACTTGTTGATCAAATAGCCACGGTATTCCAAGAAGTATGTGGCATGCATCCATCTCAACCACATCACACAATAGTTTCTCTTTAAGACTCCCCATATGAAAACTTAATAGACATTACTCAGTCCCTACCACCCATTGTCCTCTTTTTAACCATGAAATATAGTAAGGAATTGGACGGGAAAACCTCTTCCATCTCATTTTTCTATAACTTTAGTGGACACCAAGTTTATTGTACTACCACAATATATAAAAAAATTGCAACACCTTTCTTGTACCTTACATGTGGTTTTAAAAACATTATTTCTCTATCCTGACTCTTTTTCTTCTTTTCGCTGAGGATTAAGCAACACCCTCTGAAACATCAAGTTCTCACATTGTTCTTTTTGAAGTAAAATCACATTCTATCCAACAATAGAAGCTTCATCGGATTTTGTTCGCACTTCACCTTGTCTCCCTGAATTTTGTCTTTTTGGACGTTCAAGTTTCTTCTGTCCTTATACTACGGAATGATAACAATTAATCACATACCTTCCCTTTCCTCTTCTGAATCCTCCTCTACCCCTTATAGCATTATTTTTTCCTCTACCACCTTGACCAGTGGTATATTCTTCTTCCTTTTCACTACTAAAAGTACTTGTATGACCTCTTCCTCAAGAACATCTTACCTTACCTTTTTGTTTTGTTTTCCTATCAATATTTTATTCCACCTTCAAGAAGACTTGATAAGATTGAGTCAACTGTGCAAAAATAATGTGTGCTCATTTAATCTTGAATTAAATACTTTAATAAATTTACATACCTTGCAACTCATTGAAATCATGGTTCTTTGATGATTGATCAAAGTGATAGCCTAAAGAAATCTTCGATGTATTCACAAAAATTGTCTCCCTTTTTCTTAGGTTCTAGACTTGATTACAAAATTTCTACTAGTAATCAACAAGAAAAAATTCTCCTTGATCTTGAAGACCATTTTCTTTCGATTCTTAATCTTATCTAACTGGATTCTCACTCTTTCTTTTTGCATCATATCCCACCATAGTGATGCATGTGCCTTTAGTTTTGTAATGGAAAATATCACCTAATTTGGGTCCTTGACATTTTCATACTCGAAATAAATTTCAAGTTCCCCACTCCAATCAATGATCACATCAACTATCATATTTCCATCATAACATTAAACCTCAACTCTTGTAGTCCCTCTATTACTAGGATATAAAATCAACCTTACTACTAGGAATCTCTCTTCATCATACTATTCTTTTGCAATCTCTTATTCTGGATCTGAATATACTTCAACATTACCATTCCTTTGGTTATCCAACTCTTCTATTATTCATCTAAAATCCTCTAGTTCTTGATTTCCTCCACCTCCTCATCCTACTCCTCTTCTTCGCAGTAGCATTCCTCCAAGTTGCAAATGTATTGCTAAAATCTGCATACCTCACTCCCAATTCTGTATCTCAGCTTGACCTTTCAACAACTTCATTGAATTACCACTGAATAGAGTCTCTTATTACCCTTTCTAATAGAAGAAAGCCCTAAGAAGAAATACCAGAGCACAACCTACTCTGATACCACTTGAAACAGTTATAGTTTCCTGTTGAAAATTAAAAGCTACAGAGGATATGCTTTTCTTTCAGAGTATAGAGTGGAATGCATACATTTATGAATTAATATAATTTCAATGCCTTTTATTCAATGTTGGAATAGAAGAAATTTAATTATAATGAATGAATGCTAGAAACAAGAACCCCTTGTTGTTGCACAAATGGAACCTTGTGAAAAACTACTTGTCATTGACATCTTTGTTCTATCATTGATATTGAAACGGGTTTTCTTGTTTTCATGTATCAAATTGCAACTTCCTTCCCTATTTTCTATCAAACACGATCCTTCCAAAAATCCTCTTCCTTTTTCTAACTCACAACCCATTCCAACAATCATGCGAGCAACATGACCAACCCCTTCTCCATCGTCCTCCCTATATTTTTAATCCTACCATCCTTTTGTCTCTTTGATTTCCCACCACTTAGAAATGAATCGTCGTAGTGTTTTCACTTCCCATCATCTTGTCCTCATTCCCTTTCCTTATCTTCCAATGGCCATTCACCACTTGGTGCAGAAATTGCATGAGATGAGTGGACTAATTCAAACTTCATGCGTCGGAATCCTAAGTAGCATCATAGAACTTCCAATCATATTTCATAGCATGGAGTTATAATAACATAGATGTAGTAGTGCATAATTCTTGTAATGTGGAGTTATAGCAGCAGGGTAGTAGCAACACATGCTAAGAAATAGAGTTGCGGCATGGTTCCAATGAAATGGACCAACAAATAAGGAGTTTCAACTGTCCTTATTCCTCCTAAAGTATACTTGCACATAAATGGATTTTCTCTGTGATACATATTGCCCAAGAACAAAGATGATGATGCATCACTAAACAAAGTGATTATATGACTCATCCCTTACCATATTAAGTAATCATGCACAATTTAATATAAATTAGATATAAGGTAATTAAATTATCAAAAATATATTAAAACATATCTACGATAAAAAAATTTATATAATACATTACAATGACATTATACTTGACATTACTTTGGTTTAATCTATATAATACATTACAATGACATTATACTTTACATTACTTTGGTTTAGGTATGAGGTAGTAGTAGAATCTGGTAGATGTGTAGTAGTTGTCCACTCATGCTTTTAAAAGTGACAAAAGTAGATTTATAAAACAAAATCTTAAAAATATGCTTGGCATACAAAAATCCATTAGTGACATTATAGTTTACAATACATGTACTTAGGAGTGTCCAATGAAGTAGTAGTAACTTGCTATCCTTTTTAAAAAATAAAAAAAAAACTAGAGTTAGAAAAATGAATTAAAAAACATACTTACAAACATGCATTAACCAATAAATGAATTGCTATCATGAACCATTTTATGAGTTGAGTCATGTTATTAGAGAAGTTTTGAGGTAAAGAATGGGTCTCAAGAGAAAAAAAAGTGTATTATCAAAATCAACTTTATAAGAACTTGTAGGATTTAAGATGAAGATGATGATGCCAACTATACTGGTAAACAGGTTTGGAGGGAAACGAGAAAAACTATTTTTCTTTCTTTCATATTTTCAACTTATTTCCTTGTATGTTCACTTAAATTTTTAGCGTGAGAACTCATTAGATGAAAAGTTAAATTTTACATCCAACAAGTACCCACTTCACATCATTTTCCTAGACTCCTACTAGGAAAAAAATCAAAATACATTTAAAAAAATTATTTTCTTCAACAGAATCCATTTTTTAATGTAGTTCAAGTTTTTTCCCTGTCCGGGTCTGTCAAAAGTATGTAGAGTGGGTACTTGTTGGATAGATAATTTAATCCTGCATTCAATGAGTTCTCACACTCAAAATTTAATTAATATTAAAATTAGATAAGTTGCAAATATGATAGAACAAAAGGACTTTTTTTTTTAATATCCTAAAAAAATTACAACTCTTATTTTGTTATTTTCCTTAGGAGGCCCATTTTAGACATCAAAATTTCTTTAATTAGTAAGTGAAATTGCTACAATATTGTCATTCATTTCATTTTTGCAACATGAAAAAATAAGCAATTAGAACATCAAGGTTTTATAGTAGAAATGCTTCAACTCAACTATTTCATAGATGGATCATTTTTTTGTTTTGAGTGCGATTGATTATTCATTTAAACTTTTGTGTTCTCACATCTACCATGCAAAAATGCACTTGTTGAAATTGACATAACATAACAAGAGCCACAAAGTAGCAATGTCCCTGACATTGCTACCTGTTGTTGCAAGAGAAATGATGTTGCACAAAGAATGACAAGAAGCTACTAACTAATAGAGGAGCTTCCTACGTAAGGCCGCGTACAATTGTCTAGTAGGAAGGATTCATAAATGCAATGCTGCAAATCGAACATTTAGGAATAAGAATGATCCGAGTTAACAAATAAGGTGCACCATTTTTCTTTTAAATTAACATCTATACATAGTTAGAATTCCATATTGAGTATCTGTATAAATAAGATCTCGACGAGATCTTATTTTATGAATAAGATATGAATCCCCTAAAATAATATAAATTTAGTGGAGATATGAACTCCCTATAAATAAGATCCTTATGTTAGAATAAAATAAGATGAATATGAATGTGCATCGGCGTGGAGATCTATTGAGATTACACAATTGCACTAATACCATATCAACATTATAAGATTTTTTTATATTCATGTTTTGTAATTTTGGTCATGATGAGGTCAAACAATGTATTTATTAGTTTCTCAATGTACCTTTACAATTAACATTTTATCAGTAGATTATTGATTAATCAATCATTTCATCGCCCAACTCATGAAAAAGGATGATATCACACCTTACCATTATATTTTTGTCAGAATCCCATGGATGATGCTATGAAGAGGACCATTCTTGTGCCAAGAAAATCTCACCACTCCATTAGTTGAGGTAATGTGTCAGTATTTGTAGAATATAATGCACTAAAGGTCCTTATGGATAGCAATCTCATTATTGTATGATGAGATTGTAAATTTCGACAAGATTCGTCTTTGAAACTTGGTCGATGTAAGTAAAACCTACCCTAAATTGCCATGAAGAAAAGGTACATGTTATCAATACATAAGGCCATCAAAAGCGCTACCATTCAAAAAAAACATTAGAATCCTAAATGACTGACACATTGCTAAAAGGATAAAACCACTGATAGAAAAATAAATTTTCACCTAGATCGTGGGTAAATATGTAACCTGATCCTCTGTCATCATGAGATTATCTTATTATTAAAATAAAAAACAGGAAAAAAGAAGGATAGTCTTAGAACTCCTATAATGTTTTCCTAGGATAGCTCTTTATATATGGATTTAAAATTAGCAACTTATAATGTTGCTTTTGTTGGTAAAGCTAGCAGAAAAAGTCTAGACCGAGAAGGCTATTCGAAATGAAGTTGAAAAAAGGGAGACCTACCTAGAAAGATACAAAAATAAATCTGCCCATGATAGGTAGCTGCTCCTTATGCAAAAGTTTTTTTTTTAAATAACATCATCAGTTTTCATTAACTGAACATGAAAATATTGCAGTTTTGATTAATTGAACATGAACATATTTGTTTTTTATAATATAATGTATCCCCAAACAAAAGAGGGCTACCATGAAATACACCAAGATTCCAAATCCATGACAGTTTGTTTTTTTGCATTTAGCAATGTGTGTTTTCGTCATCAAAGTTACAGTGGGTTGCATTCCCTGCTTCATATTAATTTTTTACACTAGTTTCCATTCCATTTTCAACCTTTAAATAGTGATATTATAGCTTGCCATAAATTTTGGTTTTGTTGTTTTATTGGCGCATTTTCCATAGAATAACTGCATTAAGTGTATTCCTTTATTCGTAGATAATTATCACTTCGTTTTCTGTACATTTTTTAGTCCTTAAATTGTTTACTATTTTAATTTTGTATACACATTTATTTAGGGAAGAAATCTATAGGTTTGAGGTTACTTTCTGTCTATTGCATCATGGTGTGACTCCTAAAGTCATCTAGGAATTCCCTTTGTAGTTAGCAAGAACGAACTACAAAGGAAACAATATGTGGTGATAGCATATTATTTCTAATTATCTTGGAGCTGGACCCAAGTGTTAACAGGGTCTTATTTCAGAATCTCTAAACAAGAATAACAAAAGTAATTGTGTGCTAGTAGCTACTTGGATTAAAACAAACATGTGAATACTGACTTTATTTGGCTTAATTGTGTGCTTATATATTTGCTAGTAGCTACTTGGATTAAAGAAAACATGTAAACACATACTTTAGTTGGCCTTATCCATGATTAGTTACCATGGAATCATAAGGATTATTTCCCATTTCCAGTCAAAGGCTTATCCGCCCTCCATAAATTGTAGTCAAGGTTTTATTGATTGATTGGCTTTGCCAATTTTTATAAAACTTGTCAAGTTTTACCTATATTAGCTATTAAGGCATAGTAAATTATGTCATATCACATCATTTCACAAAACCCCAACCCTTCATTCACCATGACGCTTCTTGTATATTTGAGTTCATTATGATGGTTATAATGGTATGCACTTACATTGTTGATGACATAGGGTATGCTACAGAGTACAATATACTGTTCGATAAGAATGTTTCCATACATCCTCCACAAAGGAAGGTTCAATCCACAGATGGTGGTATATAGGTTGAAATAGTGAAAAGAAACTTGGTCCAGTAAATGGATCGAAATATAGAATAATTATATAGAATCTTTCATAATGGATTCCACCATGAAAAAATATAGGTAGGATTCTTTGGTTTTGGTATGGTAACAAAATAGGTGGCAGGAATAAAATACCGTAAGAGTTCCTTTTTCCATTTAGTGGAAGTCGAAGTTACTTTTGGCCTCGCAACAAAACTAGTCCAATCTTCTATTCGTAATAATATTGTTTCTCTATTATAATCATCATTTCCACATTTCATCCCTATCCTTACGTTCAAGAGGACTACCCACATGAATGCCATTCACTACATCCGGGCTAGGACCACATCTCTCTTATAAAGCATTATTGCACTCAATCCTTTCTCTTATTGTAGGGAAACCTTAATAGTGACTAGATAAAATATGTATCGGTCTGGTGGGAAGGGTGAGGCCTTGAAAATCTACTTAGTAGTATATTAAGAACCTATTAGTGTTGTACATCAATTCTCCTAATTCCAATTTTCTCTTTAACTCCAACAATTTATTATGATCACTCATACGGATGAAAAATAAAAATTGTGAATTGTTCCACATGAATGCATGCAGTGGGAGGTGTGTATCTTTTTTCCATGTTACTGAGTTGTTCCAGTTTTAATTGTTGGAGAAAACTTTCTTATCAATGACAATTACGAACAACTTACACAATTAAATTCTCAAATTGAAACTAAACATATAGCAATTCAAACCAACAATAAATCCATTTTCAAATATCTGCAAGATAATTTAATTTTGTTTAAGATCATTAAAAGGATTGTATAAATTACATATGTGGACTATAAATTAATGACTACAATTAAGAATTTCAAGGATTAAATTTCCCAAAAATCATTTGAGTTTATAGGATTGCATTGAGGATTAAGGAAGTTAGTAATTGTTGTTATATGTATGTAACATGTTGTAACACCTCGATTTTGACCCCATTTGCATTAAAATTATATATGATGTAAATATCGTTATTTAATCATGGTGAAGAGCTCAAGGAAAAGGCCCCGCCATCGATTTAATGTTTTATGTTTTGGTAATTAAAATCGATGCCAATGGTTATCATGCTAGCGGATGATACAGTATAATTTTGGACATCATGTAAATATGAAATTAATAAAAATACCCACAACTAGCTATGTCAATGCAACCTTAAAGAGGCGGGGGAATTATTTCACAAGGAATGGGGGGGTGCTCAAACCCTTGAGCCAATAGGGTAAATCCAAATGTCAATGGGAGAACCCATAGAGTTGTCAACTACCCATTTTGTCTTTTGTGTCCAATCATTTATTTGTTCTAGAAATTGGTTGAGGTAGTTAATGCCTTGGGATGGGAGGAGTATGGTAGTCAAACTCGTATTGGGGAAGCCACCCATTTTTGGGAAAATAAATTTTGAATTATGGGGCAAGTAAACACCCATAAATTCATTCCTCACCCATTATTGACCCATGATTTTTGCTTCCTCGCGCAGCTGGAGATAGCTGGGGCATTCTCATCCTGTTTTTCTGCAATTTGCTCCATTTCTCTATGGCCAGGATTTTGTTTTTCTATTGCTGAGTGAATATGCAGTAGAGATTCACGATTTGGGGGTTTTAAGAGGTCATTTTTACTTTCCTCATGCAGTTGGATCTCCTAGGCGTTTTCCCCTCATGACTTCTGCATTTTTCCTAAATTTTCCAAGATGGGAAACCCGTTTTTGTATTGTTTAGTAAATGGGCAGAGCAGAACCACGATTTGGGGGTTTATAGAGGCCGTATTTTATCCCGTAATGCCCATAGTCATGTTTTGAATTTAGATTCACAATTTGGGTGTGAATGGAGGTCGTTTTTGCTCCAGTAATGTCCATGAACATTTCCTGAAATCGGATTTTCCTTCGAGAGTGATTTTCCCATTTTATCATTTTTCGTTATTGGCTCCCAAGGCATTTTTCCTCATACCCATAAATTGCATTGTGATGTTATGTGCATCCATGTTTTAGTCTGGAAGACTTAGGAGTGGAAGATTCCAGAATTGGTTGATAAACCTAGTAAAGAGAGGAACCTCACAAACAGATCAAGAGGGGCTAGAAATTCTTTTATGCACGCCCTGAAGAGCACTGGAAGGGAATGTATGGCATGAGGGAACTATGTACTAGTGAAGGGAATAATTCCTTGTGTTGGGTGTGTAGGTATTGTGGAATGCCAAGCTAGATAGATTTGGTGTAGGTGTCCTTAACTCTATGGTTGAGCTCACTAGCTTAGCAATTCTACCTTTCCACAACCTTAGCAGCCTGATAAACCCATATGTAGAGTGACTTGGTTGAATTTGATGTGTATTTGGATATGTGTGAGCTTGTTGTTTCCTAGTTACTTGTGGAAATCATGCCCAACTCAGTGGTGGCAGTGGTGTTGAGAGATTGATGAGCACAGTGGCTTATGGTTGGGTGGAACGTTGGAGCAACATAGCTAGTTGCGGGGAAGCTTCTTCTCAAGATAAGTATTTTCTTGTGTTTAATCTCTGCAACTTATTTGTTTTATGAATTATTATGAACATGGTGAATGCTTGAATGAATGTATTTGTTTCCACTGTATTTACATGTATTTTGCATCAGTACATGTCTTTTATATTTAATGCATTTTATATTATGTTCATGGGTCTATATTACCCGGTTTGATAGATAGAGCAGCAATTGCAGTCGCATCTTCTATGTCGAGTAGAGGGGAAGGGACGTGAGACATGCATTTATTTTTGAGTCAAAATAAAATGGAGCACGTTGTAGAATGCACCAGTATCCTTAAAAGCCATGTCTTGTTGGAGAGTAAAAGATTGAAATTGTACTATTTAGGTTTTAAGTGTTTGGTGATTGATTTTTATTGTAATTTCTGAGTGTTTTTGGTATCATAACGTAAGATGACATGAAATTGGAGATTGAAGCCCATTAATAATTGAATTATACCACATATTCCAGCCAACCTTTGATAGGAGGAGCGAGAGAGCCTATTTTATAGGGAGTTTTTGAATTCTTCTGCTAGGGTCTGCATCAACAAGCAAGTGCAAAATAACATCCATCTTCAGAGATCTATGAAGCAGGGGTGTCGTTTCACCCCATACCTATTAATATTAGCCTTGGATGTCGAAAGTCGTAATAGAGAAACACAAATAAAGGTTTTAAAGTTAATCCCTGTAACATATCCATGCAAACAAAAGTGGTGTTACATTTAACCATATTACCTTGGGCATGTTAGTAGATATGTATTGTATCTTTCCGTATCCATGAATATATAACCAATTACAGTGGTCTCAAGGTAAGCACAACCAACGTCGTCGAATACAGGAGCAACACGAAGATTCGTGGGTGCGACAGTCGGAGCAAAGGGTTAGGGAGGAGTCACCCGTGGCTCCTCACATTCTTTTTTCTCAATCATGTAGGAAATGGTAAGATCGGGATAGAACACCCAGATATCCATTTATAAGCACTGTAATCTTTATTTATGTAATCCATTTTGCAACAAACACTTATTATTAAACCATATAAACAATGGATATATTATATTCATGTGGTTCTAAAGCGTTGGCCAACTTATGGGAAAGGTAGGGTTATTCTGAACACCTTCAAGCAGGCTCTATGATTTACCTAAATGTATAACGAATTCATCTTTAAAATTTTTGAACAACAGATCAATTCCCTCGTGAAACAAACCTAACAGTTCCTTCTTGTTCACGCCATACCTCGAAGTTGCAAGTGCGGTAGCATAGTTATTGGTTTTTGGCATATGGTATGAAAAATCAGAAATGGCGAGCTACACGTGGAGCTTGCAGAACACTGAAATGTACGGAATGCAGGAATGGTGAATGCGAGCTCTGTTTGAACAACTTTTTATCCTTCCTCTCAGCTTCAGATTGCAGATTCAGTACAATATTAAATGGAAAAGTTCAACGTGAGGGATAACACCAAAGGGTCGTACATATGCAAGAGTTTGGTCGATATCGATAAGTAAATTATGTGGATTCTATCGATTCGGATCTTGATATCGTTGATGCAGTCTATTATGCAGTTGGTTTTGACCTTGATCTTGTATGATGCAGTTCATGCGGTTGATTATGATCTTGATCCAACAAATGACCCACTAGGACCGGCATACTCACCAGGACCAGGTCTAGTAGCAGATCCAGATGTAGTTCCAGGACGAGAGCGAGGTCCATCCATATATTCGTCTATAGAAACATATAGAGAGCGAGAAATGGAGAGCCACACCTAGATATTGCAGAAGACTGAAATGTATTGTTGTATTGTATGGCTGGAAAACTATTGATGAATCCATCTGGACCAAAGGATTACGCGATAACGAGGGGAATAGAAAGATTCACGAAGGGCAGTGCAAAATGTGTGTTCCTACTAGTGTGGAGACAGGACATGTTGGGGTTTTTCAGGGTCAACAATATTCAACATGCAGCATAGTAATAAATGCTGTGGCGGCTGCAGTGTGAGTTGTTGGATCTCAAACAGATTGAGATCTAACCATTCAAGGTGTAGCTGCCACAGCATTGATTACTCTGCTATTTTTCAGGGTTCAATTGTCCCTGTCGTCGTGGTTAAACAGAGAAAGTTCATGGAGTTCGAGGTTGGCAGGTCATAAATAAGATTGACTCCTGCCCTCCATCTTTTAGAAGCAAGGGAATAAGAAACCATCCCACCGATATTTAGCATTTACCCTCTTTAGTATTAGAGTACCAATAATGCTAAGGTAATCCTTGACTAAAATAAGAGGGGACCAGAGGACCCTCCGGACCAAACACAACAAGATGGGGATGCGACCTGAGTGCTAATGGTATCAAAGCCTCATTTTGGATATGAACCTCGTCTATTGAAAATTATGCCTTCATCGCCAGGTGCAAACCATTTCTTCCGGTTCTTTATAGAGTTAGCCCTTTTACTAGATAACAACTGTTACTCTACAAAATTTGAACGTTGTTATCGATATTTTGGGTTTCATGTCTTATAATTATTCGATGTGAGTATTTTGATAGCTCTTCAAATGGAATTTGATGTTATAGTTCCTTCCTTGTGTTGGGTTTCTAGAACTGTGATTTATTTCCACCTACCTTGTTCTTTATTCTGTTCACGTGTCCTGTGTAACTAATTGCGGGTTGGAATCCTGCTTGGTCTATGCCTAGCCCCTTTCTTACTGCAGATGTTATTTTATTGTGGCTTTTCCTCCAGAACTATTATCGGATCTCACTCATAAAGACTTTTCATATTTATTTTTATTAGTGGTATGTCTGAAATGACTTGCAAATCAAATAAACTCATATTTGATTACATACCATATGAATTAGCAAACCATTAATAAGATAGAGACCTGTGGGAAGGTCCTGACGTCAACCCTCCGACGTCAACCCTCCGCCTCGTCCTGGGCACCAAAAAACGAGGATGCCATAAGGCCCAGCAAGCCAATAACAAATTTACACACCTATTTTATATTGTTGTATTTTATAAATACACATTTTTGGCTAAAATCATGCTATAGAGAAAAAAATATTTATAACCTATTGATAGGCTATAAACCGAGATTAATTGGGCCTTGGAGAAAACTATAATGTACCCTGTTGAAGACATAATAAGGTTATTTAATGTATTTTTGTAATCCCCAAAAGCATGTGGATTTCATTCTCACCTTTTCCATGCCAAAGCACATTTTCCAAAACTTGTAAGTTGCAATTTTGATGATCAATGTGTTTTTTAATGCCTATGGAAAAAATATTGCATTTGTCTTTGAATGAGTTTAGGTTGTGATTTTTGACTTGCAATAAAATGCAATTGTGGCTATAGATTTGCAATTTTTTAGTTACATTAGACTTATCTACATGGATCATTGTTAGGTTTATCGTTCACCCATGAAATTCATTGACCTAAATCTATTTTATCAAATAGAGAAGAAAAATATGCTTTTGAATAGTGGGAGGCATTGGAGGAGTGAATTGAATGGTAAATATTGGAAATGGATACCCCATAACTACATTTATAGTGTTCTCATTTATGACATGCCCAAATCCACCTGTCATAGCTTATAAAATGCAATTCTACTGTTTGATGTGTTTTTTAATTCTCAATATTGATGTCACCTTTATCATTGAATGTATCTAGGTTGTGAGATGAAACTCATTATTAATTAAAATAGTCCCATAAAACAATGATTCATTTGTTATATTTTTACGTCCCCAACAAGGGGATATATATGACTCGCTCAGGGCGATTAATTTGGAACAGTTTTAAAGAAAAGTGGAATTTAGACTAAGGTTTTCTAATATTTAAAACAATTTTTATGAATTTTTTTTTAATTGTTTATATTTTTAGGTTACTATTGTCTTAAGTTTTAATGGTTATATCAGAACTTATAACATTTAGCATCATAACAACATAACCATAAGAAAAAATATCACTGAAAGTGTTGATGCCTGGAAATTCACAGGTAACAACAGTTAGGGATTCTCCCCAGTAAACATTCCCAACTAGCCCGTTACTGTTTGGTATGGGGAATTCGTACGATTTACGGTCCGGCTATCGTAGATAAAGTAACAAATTAAAAGGTTTTACCAGTTACGGCTCAGTCCACCGTGTATATTTTAGTTTTTTGAATTTAAGTATGATATGCAAGTGCCTATCTAAGAATGCATATTGATAGAGAATACAAGAAGTGGTCACAATGTGATGCGCAAGTTCTTACCTCTCGTCTTAACTCACTCGCATCTAAATCACACACAGCAAGAAACTAAAACTGATTATCTAACCTATCCCTAGGGAGCAAGATTATCATTTATCAATGAGTAATGTATTTCTGCGCATACATTAAGAAGAATCACATATAGTTGTTACTTAATTCAAAACACATGAACATTAATAGATATATGAACAACAAGATAGCTCATTGTTCATGAAAAGCATTCATTACTCATAGTGGGAATTTCATAGAATAAACTAGAGCGCATTCATAACAAGAAAATAGGTTCAAAGAGTTAGAATGATCTCACAGTTAATGGACAACAGCTGAAAACGAAATAGTTCACATTCAACAAATCCATAGCACAACATTTGAAATCTTCCACCAAGCTTTCTCCAACAGGAAACTTGTAATTCTTATTGCAAAAGGAAATAGTTCTTCTTGTGACATACTCTCACAAATCTATCTGGGAAAAATTCCTTTATTACATCTAACTCTCCTATATTTATACAAAACAACAAAACCTTTGGGCTGCCCCTTGGGACCTTTGGGCTCCCCCTGAACCATTTAATCTCACAAATTTGTCTTTTAGTGAGTGTTGTACAATAGGTTATATCAAATTAAAATTTAATAGCACTTTTATAAAGAGAGACCAGCTTGGTTGCTGATGAACTTTTCCAAATCATGGGCCTCTGCTGCTATCGATCTGTTGAGATCTCAGACCCTTACTTTCTTCTTCTCTTTCTTCATCTCTGCTTCTTCGTTTTCTTTCTCTTTTTTCCTTGCTTCCTTCTTTCTTCTGCTTTGTCTTCTAGACATATCTTCTCTACAACAGCAATCACCCTGTCATGAATAACCAAAAAACTGTATCAGTCCATTTACCTTCTCCGTATGCATTCTGTAAAATAAACTATATAAAGTGTTAATGCATGAAAAAATAAAAAAAACAAAGAAATACTGCGAGTTTGTGTCTTGAAATCCGCTAAATCCATTGTCCAAACTAAAATCACAAGCTCAATAAAAAGATTCTTTGACTCAATCTAGGGCACGTCTGGACTAACTCGAAATCATGAAAGCATGAATCATAACAATGTAACCACCAAATCTAAACCCTAACTTGTGCTCTTCATCTCGGAGAAACCCCAACTCAACCAAAAACAGAAACCTCCGTCGCCCATGAAAACAGCAGGAAGACCCTATCGGCAATTTTGAACACTAAGCATCGGACAATTAGTTCACTAAGGAGCTGCAACAGCAGAAGACATACAAAATATGGCTTCCACGATCAAATGAAAACCATCGGCGATCGGAAGAACTAAATACTACGGAAGAATAGTCCTATTCATAGTCGCAACGATGGACATCGAACAGACTATGGGTCCCGCGAGACTATTAAGACAATCGGCATCGGAGACCTTTAAGGCTAAGTGTCGAGGCTATAATCTTTAATATCTCCGTAGTGTCGGTGATGCCAACGACTAAAAACCACCGATAGTTAAGTGTCAGAGATCGGAACCACTAATGAATCGGCAGGTTAGTTCACTACGCCACCGCAACGGCAGAAAACAGACTGACTATGGCTTCTGGGACAATAGAAAATCGTCGGCGATCGAAGCAACTAATGACTAACTCATTGGAACCTCGAGACACAAAATACTCCGTAGTGTCGGCGAGACAAACAACAAGGCCTCCAAAACAACAGCATCGTTAAAGACTAAACCTCTGATCGCTGATAAAACAAAAACACCGAAAGTCAAAAAGTAAAGTTTTTTTTAAAATAAACAAAGGAGATAAAATCTCATCGGCGAAAAAAATGACTTTCCATCGGCGGCATAGAGGACTAATGCCGCGATTCAAACTTTAATAAACTTCTGACAGCGAAAACAACAAAAAAATCATCGCAAAGCAAAAAAGTTTTAAATGAATCGGTGAAAGTAAAACTATCCATCGGCAGCATAGAGAACTAATGCCCCA
>LPNX010009226.1:41394-54430 GCA_001517045.1 Pseudotsuga menziesii | reverse complement strand
TATCCCATATGCTTTAAATGATGATGATGATGAACTAGATGACAATGACAGTTATGATGTTTTTAATGAAGACGATGATGGAAATGATGATGATGATAATCAGCATCTTTATCATTGTCATCATGATTATCACAATAGTCATCATCATCGGCATAATCATCATCCATGTCATCATCATCACCATTTTCCTTGACATCATCATCATGATTATTGACATTTTCATCAGTTATTCATCATTACTTTTGGCATAAGAAATAGCATCTACCAAAAATATGTGATTAGTGGAAAAGGGTCATGGAAGACACACATGATTTATGCATGACAAATAACAACTTATTTTTTAAGATGATTAACATCATCATTCTGATTGTACTCATCATCATCATCATTGTCATCATCACCATTCATGCATTGCCATCACAATCATCGGCGATGTCGTCATTGCCATTATCCTCCTCATCATCATCATCATAATCGTCATCATCATCATCATTGTCATCGTTCTCCTCATTATCAACAACATTATCATCATCATCATAACCATCCTCAATATCATAATCATTATCCTCATTTTCATCTTCAACATCTGGGTGTAAAACTGGGTGCAAAAGTGGATAAAAACATGGATTCAAAAAAGGATGCAAACATGGATGCAACAATAGTAGGCACAAAAGTGGGCGCATAATCGGGTACAGCAAAAATGGATGCAAACGTGTATGCAAAAAATGATGCAATCATGGAAGCAAAACATGATGAAAAAAGTGGAACAAAAGTGGATACAACCATGGATGTAAAATTGGATGTGAAAGTGGATGCAAAAATGGATGCAAAAGGGATGCAATAACTGATGTAAAATTGGATGAAAAAAAAGATGCAAACGTGGATGCAAAAGTTGAAGCAAAAGTGGGTGTAAAAGTAACCGCAAAATTGGGTATGAATTGGGACACGAAAAAAGTGGATGCAAACGTGGATGCAATAGTAGATGAAAAAAAAGATGTAAACATGGATGCAAAATGGGATGCAAAAAGGGATGAAAAGGTGGGTGCAAAAGTGGATGAAAAAATGGATGCAAAAATGGCTAAAACAAAACGAGATGCAAAACTAGACTCAAAACATGATGTAAACTTTGATGCAAAACTTGGCGCACGAAGGGATGCTAAAAATGAGGCAGAAGTGGATGTAAAAAAGGATGCAAAAAGAGATGCTAAATCCAGTTTTTGTTGTAGTGAATGGTTTCTTTTATCCTTGATCACTTTTGCAAAATGCTTAAGCATGAGGGTGATATTGGTCTCTCAACTCTTTGTATATAAATAATTATTCTTTAGGAAAATAAATTGTAACACATCATGAAGGTGATTTCCCTTGAAAATGGGTGTCCTTGATCACAATATTATTCATTGGGAAAAAAGATTAGAATATGCCATCTGGGGGATTTTCCTTGAAAATATATCCTTGATTACGCAATTCTTCATTGTAACCACATTAGTATGACAAATGCATATTTAAAATTTGTGACATAATTGGGTCTCCTCAAAACTTGATTCATTAGTATTCCATGCTTAAAAATACTTGGGAGGCCTATAAGCATGCAAATAACATACGTATTTAAAAACTAAGAAATAATATATAATTTTATAAAAAAATTAAATATATACCCGCAAGGGTTATCTTGATTCGTTCAACTCTTCCCTATAAGATGTAACGCCTAGAAAGGTCATGAGACTCTTCATTCACATCAATTCCTATGCGGTAACCAACCACTATTGTAAGCGGTAGTTAATATTGTCCTCCATAAGAATAAATTGAGGAAGAGTGGGGGAGGAGGTGCAGGGGGGGTATGTATAGTGGTGGTAAGGTACTAGATTCCCTATTTTGAACACTTAGGTAGAGGAGGGTGAGGGGAATTCATTTATTTGGAATAAAATAATAACAAATATAAAGATTATTATTTACTCCATTTATATTATCAATAAATGTTATCATTTGTTTTGTTGATCATTATTAATCGCATAGCTAAATATTATTTATTTATTTTCTACTTCGAGTAGGGATTATATGTAAGGTTTCTTCAATCTCTATTTGTTTTAATCTCAATAGTCATTTTTGACATCTTATGTAAAATCACTACTACAATGGGAGGCTATAGAATCATTGATTTCTGTTTCTATAGCTCTCAAACCATTTGATAAGTTTCTTTTTTTGCTAACATGCAATGTTTTTTAGCATTAAATTTTTTCCTTGAGGTTTGTCATATTATCATTATATCTACTATTCTCAAAATGTAAATTAAATTGTTCTTTTTTATGTGTTGTGCTTGCATCATGTTCCATCATTATTTCTTTATTAGGCCATCATTCATGCATCCATCAAATCAATCATTATATCATGTTGTTTGCAAGCATTATTGTGTTGAAAAAATGTGATGCCCCATTCCTCAATCCAACTTATAGGAGGGGACATGAACTGATATAGGCTTCCAAATTTTTCCCCAATAGCCGTAATTACAAATTTCATAACAATAAAAATGTGTGTGCAGGTTTAGCATCAAAATATACAACGGAAATCAATATCTACACACATATAACATGCATATGCAAGCTTAATCACTACAGGCATATAAATAAATATCATTGCATATCGTAAACAAAATAATACTTATATTTAACAAAAGAGATAATAATAAAAAAAAATTGGCTATGTAAGAGCGATTTTCCACCCAACTGTAGGCACTCTGTCCAACATATACTCTTGTTGATCACATATGACACCCCCAAGATGGGCTATGAGCCCACTAGGGTGAAGGAAACACCTACGTGATTCTCTCTCTCATCCCCCAACCCCTTCTACTCACCTTGCTTAGAGAAAACTCATACAGGTATATCACTCATCCATCACAACATGGAACTCTTTCCATCTTCCCCACATAGCACAACAAAGGAATTCCCCTTCACTGATCCATAGTTTCCTAAGGGAATCAAACCCTTTCAGTGCTTACCAATGTGTGAAGTAAGAGCCTAATTTGTTGTATGTTATTTGAGAAACTCATGTAGTGTTAACTATGGCTTCTCAAGCATTCACAACTTGCAGAAATCTATGGGTAAAGGTTCCTAGATTTCCCAACCTCTCTTCTCACTTGAAAGCATCAATATTCCCTTTCCAAAATTCATTTTTGTGTCTAAATTCGAATTTCTGGGTTCCACACTATCTCATATAAATGGTCATCTACAATAGTGGGAAAAAACTCTACGTAGTGTAGGAACATGCATGAGAGAATGATGAAAAGGTGTTGAATCCAAGGGATATGATATGATGGTGAATACAACTGATATAGATTCTGACCATAGAAGAAAAGGATTACTGACAACTGACATAACTGTCACCACCCCCATGCTTCAATAACTATATGAAGTGACTTTCCCCACCAACCTCACACATGCATTCAATGATTAGGTTAATAATCAAGAATGAATTAATTAGCTAATTTAAAGCACATGTTTTATTTTGGATGAGTTATAAGGTCGTCACTTGGAAACATAGGATTTATTTTCCCCATAGGCCCCTCTTCCTCTTCCCCTCTATTGGAATCATATCTCCTCTAATGGAATCATATCCCCTTTAGTGCTCTTTACACAACCATCTTTGACCATTTTATTGATTTCCAACATAATATTTACATGCATTTTGAATTGGCATGATAAGACATCCATATGATCCAAATAAATATATATACATCATACCCGCTTATCCATTCACTAGTCGGGCCTTGGCCTTGAGATTCACACTAGGAATCCATATTAGCATATTTACATCATTTACATGATTTTTATTAAATACATTCCAAGTCAAAATTGGGGGTAGTGACAATCTCCTCCCCCTTGTAATAACATCGTCCTCGGTGTTTGCTCAAAATAAGAACAAAAATGGGTATTCCTCTTTCATCGAATCCTCCAACTCCCACATAGCCTCATCGAGATCGAAGTGCTTCCATTGCATCTTTACTTGTATGATGGCTCAGTTCCATAGCAATGTTACCTTCTTGTCTAGTATGCATATTGGTTCAGTTTAGAACTCTCCCTCGGGTTCCACTGAATCACATCCCAATCAATCACATTGTTAGGATCATGTACATATTTCTTAAGCAAAGAAACATGAAAAACATTATTGCTGTAGTATTAGTAGGCAATGCAATTATCTATGCAACTGGCCCTATTCTTTCAAGCACTTCAGATGGCCCACAATATCTTGGTGAAATATTGGAACAACTTCCATTATTCAAGGAACTCTTCCTTTCCCTCACTATAAGGTAAACATGATCCCCAACACTAAATTCTCTATGCATCCTATTCTTATATGCATAGCTTTTCTGTCTATATTGGGTTGCCTTTAAATTTTGCCTAATTTTTGCAACCTCTTATTTCATTTCTTTAATCAATTATGGTCCAAATACAATTATGTTTACTGGATTGTCCCATGTAACTGATGTTCTGCATTTTCTTCCATACAAAGCCTCAAATGGAATCATGCTTAACAAAGACTACTACCCAGTGTTATATGCAAATTATACCAAGTGCAAATAATCTTCCTACTTTGATTGATTTGTCCATCACATACATGTGAATCATGTCCTCAAGAATTTGATGCACTCTTTCTGATTGCCCATCTGTTTGTGGATGGTAGGCAGTGATAAAATTCACCTGTGTACCCCATTCTATAAAAAGAACTTTCCAAAAATTGGAAGTAAATTTTGTCTCTGTCTAAAATGATTACCTTTGGAAATCCATGCAATCTAAACATTTCCCTCATAAAAAATCTTTGCAATGGCATCTTCTTTATATGTAGATTTGACAGGTATAAAGTGTGCTGAGTTTGACAATTTATCCACCACAACCATGATGGAACCATGCTGCTTCACAGTTATTAGAAAATGTGATAAAATCCATGGAAATCATTTCTTGTTTCCATTCCAGAATTGGAAAAGGGCGCAACAACTTTTTGGGTGTTGATGCTTAACTTTTAATTTCTAGCATTTCATACATGTAGAAATATACTCGGCAATGTCTCTTTTCATTCTTGGCAAAAAATATTGCTTCTTGGATGTAGAAATTGTTTTATGATATCATGGGTGAGCAGAATATGGCATTTTATGGATTTCATCCATATCAATCTTCCTCAAATCCACCACATTTGGAATATAAATTCTATTTTTATAAATAAAAAGTCCATCCTCTTCCAAATGATAAGCTTCATAAATATTTTCTAAATTATGTTGTTGTAATTTACCTTTTAATTGCACATATAATTCATATTCAGTAAGAGAAATTACAATTTTTTGTCTTAAATCTGATTGCCAAAAACTAATGGCTATCACATGTATATCTTGCACCTTTCTGCTGAGTGCATCAACCTCTTTGTTTTCCTTTTATTTTATGTGTTTAATTTCAAAAGCAAACTCACGTAAAATCTCCAACCATCTAGATTTCTTGGAATCTAATGTTGGATGCTCAAATAAATATTTCATACCACAGTGGTATGTTCTTAACTGAAATTTTATGCCCATTAAGTAGTGTCTCCACATTTTCAAAGCATGTATTTGTTAGTTTTTCAACATTCAAGCTAGCATTATGTTAGGGTCTTTAACTGAGAGAACAATAAGTACAACAATCAAACACAAGAGAAAATGAACACAAGTGTTTTTCTTAGGGAAACCATAAATGGAGAAAACCCCTCAACTTCCTTAGAATATAATCAGCACAAAAGGTAAAACCACAAAACAGTAAGATGCTCTCCCGACAGCAGTAACCTTCTTCTTGTCTATCCCCAATGTCTTCTCCTTCCTCAACTATGCGCTACACTTGAGTGTGTTTGTGATGTGTGCTAAATAGAGAGTCCAACTCTCTATTTATACTAATCCTGGCATGACTAAAAACCTACTAGGGCTGACCTCTCCTAGGAGAGTCTAATTACCGTAGTGCCCCGGAACTGTGGGGACTTTAACCCTTAGACTATAGGAGGGTAACCCATAATGACTTGACATGACTTTTTTACATTATTTATTCTCCCGATCAGAACATCGGGGCATGACATAACATGATAACATCCCAGAATACAAGTGAATACATTCCAAAGTTACAATTACATCAACGCTCCCTCTTAACTAGGAAGGTATTCTCTCGACACAATTTTCATCACTGGTCTTCTTCTTTGGATCTTCTCGTCATCTGCATCTCCAAGTCATGTTTGTCTTCAAGTCATCTTTATCTTCATGCCATCTTCTTTTCTAGATCTGAATCATCACTAGATCTAGATCATCATCACTGGATATCATCACTGGATCTTGATCATCACTCGATCTGGATCATCACTCGATCTAGATCATCACTGGATCTAGATCATCATCACTGGATCTGGATCATCACTGTTGGACATCATCACTGGATCTGGATCATCACTTCTGGATCTAGATCATCACTCGATCTGGATCTCTTAGAGTCATCATAACTGGATCCGGATCATAGCTTGATCTAGATCTCCTATGGTCATCATCATATGTGCTATCTCATGATTCTTCTCGTCATAGGAAGTTCTACAAAGCCAGCCTTCTTTCATGCTGGGTGTATGCCTACCTCCTCCTAGGTCTTTGGTAGCCCTTACATCTGACCTGCTCATCAAAATGGTCAGCACTCACATCTGACCTGCTCGTCAGAAAGGTGATAGCCCTTACATCTGACCTACTCGTCAGAATGGCCAGCACTCACATCTAACCTACTCATCAGAAAGGCGGTAGCCCTTGTATTTGATCATATAGGACCTAATCCTATAGTCACATCAAAATGGCCAGCACTCACATCTGACCTGCTCATCAGAAAGGCGGTATCACTTAAATCTATGTAGGAGCTCATCCTACATCAGAATGGCCAGCACTCACATCTAACATACTCGTCAGAAAGGCGGTAGCCCTTACATCTAACCTACTCATCAGAATGGCCAGCACTCACATCTGACATGGGAGGAACCTAATCCTTTAGCCATGACAGAATGGCTCAGTCCTTATATCTAACCTACTCATCAGAATGGCTCTTTCAGTCTTAGACTAAGCGTTCCTGGTAACTGGCCAGGTACCTCCATTCCCAGAATGGAAGTCAGCACTCATATCTGACATGGAAGGAACCAAATTCTCTCACCATGATAGAATGGTTCAGCCCTTACATTCGAACTGCTTGTCAGAATGGCTATGGATCTCAGCACTCATATCTGACATGGAAGGAACCAATCCTCTTACCATGACAGAATGGCTATGGGACTCATCACTTTCCCTTGGAGGAAACCTCTATCTGGAGAACACCAAGCTTCTCCCTGAAGTACTCGAACTTCACCCTAGCCAATGGCTTTTCCAACACATCAGCTATCTGTTCCTACGTTGCAACATACTAAAGTTTCACTGCTCCCCTCTGCACCATACCCCTGATATAGTGATACTTGATCTCAATATGCTTTGACTTGTCATGGAACACGGGATTCTCTGAAAACTTCACGCAACTCTGGTTGTCACAATGTATATAAGTAGCATCCATCTGGAGATCAAATAAATCAGACAGTATATTTTGCAGCCATACTGCCTCACAACTAGCTGAACAAGCTGCAACATAATCTACTTCAGCTGTACTCAGTGCCACACACGATTACTTGCTACTAAACCAAGAGATCACACCTGATCCCATACTGAAGCAACACCCTGAAGTGCTCTTCCTATTGATGTCACTTCCTGCCCAATCTAAATCAACATAACCCTCTAGGTTAATCTTCTGTTTCGCATCGTACTTGATCCCATAATCAACTGTACCCCTCAGGTACCTCAGAATATGCTTTGCAGCAATTAAGTGAACATTTCTCGGATCTATCAAGAACTGGCTCAAGGTGTTCACAGCAAAGCAAATGTCTGGTCTTGTGTTCGTCAGGTACATCAAGGACCCAATCGTCTGATGATACATCGTAGCATCAACCGTCTTTGATGAAGCATTGCTCAATAGCTTCAAGTTCAATGCCATAGGTGTGGCCATAGCCTTACAGTCCATCATCCCAAACTTTTTCAGGATATCTAATGCATACTTCCCTTGTCCAAGGAAGATTCCATCTGAACTCTACCACACCTCTGTACCTAGAAAATAATGCATCATACCCAAGTCCTTCATCTCTAATTTGGAAGCAAGCTTTCTCTTCGTATCAGCAATCAACCCATCCATACCTGTCACAAATAGATCATCTACATATAGTAGAAGCATCACTGAGTTTCCATCTTCAACCTTGTAGTAAAGGTTCAAATCTACTTTACTCTTGGTAAAGCCCAAACTGGATAGAAAGCTATCAATTCTGCCGTACCATGTCCTAGGTGCCTGTTTCAAACCGTACAGGGATTTCTTCAATCTACACACATGAGACTTACTGTCATGTGTCTCAAAACCGAGTGGCTACTCTATGTACACTTCCTCTTCCACTACACCATTTAAGAAAGTAGTCTTGACATCCATTTGGTGTATCTTCCATTTCATTACTACATCCAGAGCAAGTACTGATCTGATGGAAGTGTATCTGGCTATAGGTACAAAGGTTTCTTCATAATCTATTTCTTCTTTCTGAGAGAAACCCCAAGCCACAAATCTTGCGTTATATTTTTCAATGCTGCCGTCTGCGGCATGTTTGATCTTATAGATCCATTTGGAAGTTACAACTAACTTCCCTTTTGGTCTTGGGACAACATCCCAAACATCATTCTTCATGATCAATTAGTATTCTTCGATCATAGCATCCTTCCATTCTTTTGGTTCTTCCGCTTCTTCATAACTAGAAGGTTCTTTATCAATGAAATCACATAGTAATGCTACATACCCGGAGTAGGATCTGGTCCTCTTTCTTTCTCTGTGATTCTCTTCTCGAGCCCCATATCTTTCTACACCTTGGATCAGTTCTCGTACCCAAGCAGGTTTCCTTTTATGAGGATTCTTCTCCAGAGGTGGATCTACAGGTCTTTGTGGTTCTTCAAGTTCTCGATCTTCTTGTTGAGCTTCTTCATTCATGGTTGTATCATGGATTCTGGGTGCTTCTGCTTCTTCAATTCTTCAGCAAGTTTCTTTTTGGATTTGTTGTAAGTTGTATCTTCATCAAATGCCACATCTCTGCTGATCTCAATCTTCTTGAATTCTTGGAAGTATATTCTGTAAGCCTTCGAGCTTTCAGATGATCCCACAAATATACCCTTCTTTCATGAAGGATCTAATTTAGTCCCCTTCTCTTTTGGAATGTGTATGTACACTGGGCAGCCGAATATTCTGAGATGGCTGACTTCTGGTTTATTGCCAGAGAAGACTTCTTCAGGAGTCTTGTTCTCGAGTACTCTATGTGGAGTATGGTTTTGTACGTACACTGCTGTTATGGAAGCTTCCATCCAAAGATGCATAGGAAGGTCTTGATCATGAAGCATTGCTCTTTCAGCTTCCATGATAGTTCTATTCTTCCTTTCCACAATCCCATTTTGTTGTGGATTATAAGGAGTGGACAACTCCCTCTTAATCCCTGATTCTTTGCATAGCTCTTTGAACACATTTGAAGTGAATTCTCCACCATTATCTGATCGAAAAGTCTTGATCTTCTTTTCAGTGTGATTCTCGATCAAGGCTTTGAATTCCTTTGAACTTGCTGAATACTTCATCTTACGGTTCTTCATGAAGTAAACCCATGTCTTCCTAGAAAAATCATCAATAAAAGAAACATAATATGCGTACCCGCTTAGTGAGTTTGATGACATAGGACCGCATACATCAGAGTGGATGATTTCTAAGATTCATTTTGCTTTGCTTTTGCTGCTTGGAAATGTCTTCTTTGTATTCTTCCCTTTCACACATCCTTTGCAGACCCCATCATGTTTTGCTTGGATTTCTGGAAGACCTTCAACAACTTTGCTTGCAATAGGTAGTGCTCTGTAATGCACATGTGCAAGCCTTATATGCCAAAGTTCACTTGGCTCTATTGTGTCATAGACCAAGGCGTGTTCTGGATTACCCTTTAATTTGTACAAACCTCGTTCTTGTTCACCAATCACTATTGCATCGTTAATAGTCTTCCCTTTTGGCCACATGATGACTTGACCATATATGAATGCAACCCGCATTCCTTTTGCATCTAATGCTGATATGGAGAGGAGGTTCTTCTTGAGTACTGGCACAAACAATACTTCCTTCATTGTCAGAGACTTTCCAAAGTCTAGCTTATAGGAATATTCCCCTCTACCTTTTATTGGATATTGGTAGTCATCTCTTAGCTTCACCTTGTGGGGTGATTCATGTTCTGATAGTCTCACAAAGGATTCCTTGAATCCTATCATATGTTTAGAAGCCCTGCTATCTATGAGCCAATCATTGCTTCCATGAGTAATGTTTCCTGTGAGAGCAGAAATCAAAACATATTCATCCTTGCTTGAAGAATATTCACTTTCATATCTGGTTCTTTTCTTGGATGGTTCATCATCCTTTGTAGCATGAGCATGGTGTCTTCTTTTGCTGCTCCTCTTTGATAGCTTTGGTTTCTTAGGAAAATTATTTGCATAATGTCCTGCTTCATCACATGTATAACATATGACTCTAGATAAATCTTTTCTAGTGTTATCTTTGTGATAGTGCTTACCTCTATGGTGATGAGATCTTCTTTTGGTTGACTTGGAGTGTACCGTGAGAGATTGATCTTTGCTTGCCATCTTTTCTTCTTGAGCTGCTATCTGAGCTTCTTCTTGAGAACACTCTTCCCATAGTCTGCTGAACTTGACTGACTTATTTCCAACATAGATTCCTTGGATGAAAGAATCCCATGACCTAGGGATGCCATTCAAGGTAGTCATCACAGTCTCTGCATTTTCCACTTCTTCATCAATTGCTTCTAGTTGTTCCTTGATCTGAGAAACTCTTGTGAAGTAAGACTAGATTGTTTTTGCATTCTGAATCTTCACATTTTTCAATTGGTTTCTCAGAGTCATCTTCCGGTTTATGTTCTTCCCTTCAAACAATTTGGTTAGGGCATCAAACATAGCTTTAGGTGTCTTGAGAGAGGACGCCTGTGGGATAAGGTGATCCTTGATAGAATCAGTAATGATCCTCTTTCCCATAACCAACTTCTTCTTATGCAAGGCCTTAGCCTCATCTCCCTCTAGAACTGGAACCTCCTCATGGATGTAGGAGTCTAACTCATTCTCTTCTAGGACTAGGGAGATCCTATACTTCCAAGCTTAGAAGTTATCAGCTCCCTCAAGATTTTCATCAACCTTGGTATGATGAGACATCTTAATTGAGAACCTCAAATGGAAATACAAAATATTTTAGATCTTACGAGGTCAAGATGTCGGATCTGAATTTTGAGCTGAAATCCTGCAGAACTGGTTCAGGAGCAAATTAGGGTTTTGCTTTTTCGGAGTTCTTTCCAACTAAATGATTTGAAATTGATCCCTAACTTTGATTTTGGGGAGGAGATCAATCCAGGCTTGGGCTCACTAAAAATCCCTCTTCTGTGAAAAGACCTAATTTTCGGTAGTAGTGTCGGGTCCAAAACTGAAAAACCTCAGAATTGGATTCTGCTTCGACAGAAAAATGTGCCCTAAGGAGGAGAGTTATTGCACCTTACTTTTGCTGAAAATATATGGAGATAGATCCACAAAATAGGAAGCCCTAGTTCCCACAACTTCATAGTGTCTTATTCTCAGGTTAGCTCTGATTCCATGTTAGTTTTTCAACATTCAAGCTAGCATTATGTTAGGATCTTTAACTGAGAGAACAACAAGTACAGCAATCAAACACAAGAGACAATGAACACAATGTTTTTCCTCGGGGAAACCATAAATGGAGAACACCCCGCAACTTCCTCAGAGATAGAATCAGCACAAAAGGTAAAACAACAAAACAGTAAGATGCTCTCCCGACAGTAGTAACCTTCTTCTTGTCTAGCCCCAGTGTCTTCTCCTTCCTCAACTATGCACTACACTTGAGTGTGTTTGTGATGTGTGCTAAATAGAGAGTCCAACTCTCTATTTATACTAATCCTGGCATGACTAAAATGCTACTAGGGCCGACCTCTACTAGAAGAGTCTAATAAACCTAGTGCCCCGGAACTGCAGGGACTTTAACCCTTAGACAATAGAGGGTTACCCAGAATGACTTGACATGACTTGTTTACATTATTTATTCTCCCAATCGGAAGATTGGGGCATGAAATAACATGATAACATCCCGGAATAAACATCGGGTTACAATAGATAAGAAATACAAGTGAATACATTCCGAAGTTACAATTACATCAACAGTATTATGGTTGTAAGTTCCAAGTCATGGATAGAACAATTATTTTCATGCTCCTTTAGTTTCCTAGATTCATAACATACCACATAGTTGTCTTGCATAAGTAATCCTCCAAGTCCCTATTTGCATGCAGATGTACACACCACAAATTCCTTTCTACGGTCTACAATTTTCAGAATTAAATCACTTGTGAGAATCTTATTCAACAACTGGAAGCTTTCTTCACATTTATGTTTCCATTCAAATTTGATTCCCTTCTTTTGAAAATAGGTGATTGGGTGTGAAACCTTGGAGAATACTTCAATGAACCTCCTATAATAACTAGAAAGACCCATAAAATATCTCACGTCTGTTACATTATTTGGAGGTGGAAAATTCATAATGGATTCAATATTTTTCAGATCAATTGATACTCCCTCCTCTGAGATAACATGATACAAAAAATGAATCTTGTTTTTGTAAAATTCACATTTACGTAGCTTTGCATACAACTTATGCTCTCTTAGCAATTGTGAATCCATTCTCAAATGTTCTTCATGTTGCTCTTCATTCTTACAGTAAACACAAATGACATCAAGAAATACAAGAACAAACATGTCCAAATACCCACTGAAAAGACTATTCATTGTACATATGAATGTAGCTGGAGCATTAATGA
This sequence comes from Pseudotsuga menziesii, assembly GCA_001517045.1. NCBI lineage: Eukaryota > Viridiplantae > Streptophyta > Pinopsida > Pinales > Pinaceae > Pseudotsuga > Pseudotsuga menziesii. The sequence continues at coordinate 41,440 of LPNX010009226.1, read as the reverse complement.
GACCAAATGGCACCACTACAAATTCATAGTGTCCATACCTTGTTCT
>LPNX010009226.1:15567-30824 GCA_001517045.1 Pseudotsuga menziesii | reverse complement strand
AGCTCCATATTCAGTCTCCATTGTTGATAATTTGCATGATCAATTGTTAATTGCTGTGAGTGAAATTAATCTACTGCAGGCCTGAATTTCTACAAATATTTCATGGAATACAGAAAAAGAATGAGGCAGAGTTGTGTAAATCAAATGGTTGGTAAAAAACATCAGAATTTTGTTGAAATATTGTAACTTCGAAGAATATTCTATATGTATCTTTTGTGGTCCCCGATGGTCCTACCGGGAGAAGCACTTGTATTACTTTGTACCCCGATGCTTCTAATCGGAAGAGCTAATAAGAGTCACGAGGTAGTCCCCTCCAATTGTAAAGGTGGGTCATTAGCGCCCCAGTGTGGTTACTTGAGCCAACATGTGTAACTCGAGCCTACATGTCGAATGAGTTAGTTAAAGTGAATGGATGAATATAAATAGAGGTGTGGTGCTCCTCATTTGAGACACACACTCTCACTTGTATAGCGCATTAGCGGAGAAGAGAAGTAGCTGGAGAAAGAGGAGGATCAGGCTTTGATCTCCTTGCTGGTTTTATCTTTTATCTTTTTGGGGCATCTATATTGAGGAAGCTTTTGCTGGGTTTTTCCCTTTAGGGTTTTCCGAGGATAAATCTTTGTGTTCCTTTTGTATGGTTGTGCTTGTCTATCTTTCAGTGATCTTGTTTATATGCTTTTGTCATGAAAATGAAATGAAGTACTGATGTCTTAACTAAGCATATGAAAATTTAACATGGTATCAGAGCCACCCTGAAAGAAGACATTGTGTAGCTAAAGAATCTAGGGCTTCTTATTTTTTGGGTCTCTATCCATGATCGTTCAGCAAAAGAAGCCTGACTGACTCTCCATTGAAGGGCGCATCTTTCTGTCGAAGCGGAATTCGATTTCGAGCATTTTTAGTTTTGGTGTGGAAACTTAGGGCTTTCTACAGAAGAAGAATTTTTGAGTGAGCCCAGAATAGGATCGTTCTCCTCATCAAAATATAAGTTTAGAGACCTGTTGTGCCCCTGCTCAACAACCTTAAAAAAAAACATTATTTCATCAAACAAAATTGTATTTTGTTTTGATGAAATGTTTGAATTTCATATAGCAAACCTAAAGAATTGATGGCTACTGAAATGGTGACATTCTAGAAGCTACTGAAACAATGAAATTCAATTTTTTTTAAGAAAACCTTTGCGAACTATGGATTAGTTGACAAAATCACTACTTTGAAATTATTATTTTGAGTGGATTTGCATTGAAAATCAAGGGGTAAGTGTTAATAATTTGTATACCCTTTTATCATAACCTAATATTGAAATCTTATCCAAATATTTATCATTTGATTTTATTATGTGATTTTGTTATCGTAAATATTGCTAAGGTTTTGAAATTGGAAGGTTGATTATTGTATTTTTGGCACCTTATCAAAGTTCATTCGAATTATATTTCCAAGGTTTTTTGTTCAATCTAAGAATTACGCATAACACAACCTTATTATTTGATCTTGATTTTTATAATGGGCTTCATATGTCATCTTTATTATTGCATGTAAAGGTCGAGGTTGATACTATGGGTTATGGGATTTGTATTTCGCGTAGCATGTCTCCCATTCCTGAAGGTTGAAACTATTATACAGTAAGGTTGATATGTTATTGCTCTTGGTCCTTTGTGTATGAAGGTCTTCTCCAAATTATTTCTTTTTATATATTCATGATGGTCACATTTTATAAGCTGGTTTAAATTACTTATGTGAAAACTATTCCTTATAATTCGAAGTAATTTTTATTTTTATTAATTATTTATATTTCCAAAAATTAATTTATTCAAGGAATATATATTCATGATATATATGGGGCCAAAGTGTATACATTTTTATGAAAGGAAAATTCCAATTCTTGATTTTGTTTTACCTTCCTGACAACCTCACAATTATCATAATGTAATAATGATTTTTATAAATAAAAATTATGCATTTTGGTTGTTTAGGTTTAAAGGAGACCGTTGAGACTGAAATGATTATGTAATGATTATCCTACAATATTTTCCTCTATGAATAGGTAGCACGAGAAGCCAGCTCAAGGTTTTCAATAAAAGAGGATACCTATTTTCATAATTTGCCAGCATTTTAAAAAGAAGATTGAGGGTAAGGAAATTCCGAGAGGACCGTTTTACATTCCACGGGATTTAAGGAGATAACCTTAAATATTTAATTCCTATGCGAATAGCAGAAGGAATAGATACATAAATTCATCCTCGAAATGTTTGGAAGAAAGATAGCTGCGATCTTGTATTGCCTTGCTTGCTCCAGAGAATGGTAGTACTAAGCCTTATTCCTAGAAAAATGCATAGAACGTCAAGAGGTCAATCATGTAAAAATAAAGATCACTGAAACAGAAAAATAGAAACTGAAATATTTTACAGAGATTCGAGGAGGAAGAATAATACTCTTATTAGATGTTATCAAATGGAAATCATAGATCAAGGAATATCTTGTTTGAAATTTAATTTCCAGGTTTCTACTACAAGCCACGTTACTAAAGCATTCAATGCGAAGCCAAATCACCAGGGTAGTTGATCCAGATCGCGAGAAGCCATGATTGCTGCCAGGATAAGCGTAACGGTTTTAAATTACGAGTCAGTGCTGGAATAAAGTTTGATGTTTTATGGGACACATTCACTCCTAATAATTTTAGCGAAAACAGCATAACAAAGGGGGAGATCTATTGTTTATCTTTTTATTTATTCTTTTCTTTCTGGGTAAATTTAAGAATACCTTTCTTTATGTCTCTAATATTTACATTGATTGAAAGTAAGAAGAGGTTTTATTTGTTTATTGCAGGCGGTTTCCTTCTTGTTTATTTTACCTTAAGTGGAGCACATTAACCCAAATGAGGAAGACGGGTGTAGTTGGATCTTCCAGCTGGTAGGAATCGCGCATCTGGGGATCTACGCAGAAGAGAAGGAACTTGTGTTTTTCGGTTCCTACTTGGAATTTGGAGGTTTATAAGAAGCAGAGGAGGCACTGTGCTGGAGGGGGGGGGGGCTGCCCAAGCACAAAAGATTTTTCTTTTTGAAAGCTCTGAAAATGTTGTTACCATAGAGGCTGCCCTTAACAGAATTTGAAATTTCTTTTAATATTCTGTAAACACTGCTGCCAGGAGGTCTAGGAATTGAAGAACGCGTTGCACTGAGGCTGTTGGATGGAGGAATGTTTTTCTTCATACTTATGTTCTCTTTTGGCAAATGATTTTGAAGAAGGAGGCTGGTAGATTGAGTACGTGCAGGAGCGGATTTTCCAGAGAGATCCAAGTTTCAGGATTAAGATTGTTAGAAGTTTTTGTAATTTATACACTTTCCCATTTCTGGAGAATTTTTGTGGAACTAAAGCATCGAATTATTTGAAGTTTTCTATTTTAGAAAATCTTCATTACATGTGGTAACTGTATTTTTATTTCTACCAATAATATAAACTTTGAATGATTTCAGGTTTTATTATTTGTACTTAGATGCAAATTCTTCTTTCAATTTTTATTGTTTCCAGCGTTATTTTGATTTATAATTTTTAATTATAATGATTTATAATTAAAAATTTTGTTATCTTTTACATATGAAAGGAATTACTTTACTTTTTGTGTTAAAGATAGTTAATCAAGAATGCTGGAAATGTTTTTACTTTTCCTGGAAATGTTTTTATTTACTTTTCCTTCTTTGAATGTTTCACAATAATGGAATGGTTGTAAACGAATGTACTGTTGAATTATTTCATATGTTACATTCTTTATTTCCATTTAATTAAAGTACACGAAAAAGAAGTAAAGGTTCTTTTAAATCAAGAAATCTCTTAGGTTAGATATACTTTAAATAGTTTATTTAGTTTTATTTTCTTGGATTGATTAAAGTATTAATGGATGTTTCCATTATACTTTAATTCAATTATATTTACTTTATTTTCAGCTTATCATTTTATTGGAAAATTAAAAAGATTATTCACAAAAATAGCAATTGGGTTTCCTATTATTTTTCAATTTTGTAAAATGTTATTACATATCTGTATATATAAATAAATAGATTAGATTTTCATAATATTTTCTTTATTTTAGATTAGTCATTGGTTTTCCTGTACATTTGATTTAGTTTTATCTTTTAGGTTTCTTTTAGATTAATTCTTTGGCTAACGGAGCCATAAAACCTGTTGGGAACAACTATCCCAAATAGCTTGGAGCCTGCTTTAAGGATCCCGGTCTGGGTTGTCTCCCCTTGTTGCGAGCGAGTCACATTTTCCCGTCAACAAATTGGCGCTAGAAGGAGGGCCTGATTAGCAAGAAGGCCATTTTGAGTTGGTTGATTTTTTATTTCATTTATTTTTATTTTTACTATGAAATGGCTGATATTACTGATTTAGATCATGCTTTCAGCTTTCATACATCTAGCGAAAGTTTTTCTCCAGAGATGTCTAATTTCTTGCCAAGACTGAGCTTCAACGGAGAAGGTAAGATTTCTGCCTCTCATCAACTTTCGGTATTTAATTCTTTTTGTGATTACATAGATCTATTCGATGAGGTTGAGAAATGCAGACTTTTTGCAGCTACTTTCACAGGAAGAATTCTGATTTGGTTTAAGTTCTTGCCAGCAAAATCCATTCATTCATGGGAACATTTCATGAAGTTATTTCTTAATGCTCATGAGGATTATAGCTACAAGAAACTTGGATTTGAGTTAGAAAATCTTCGTAGACATAAAAATGAATCTCTTGATGATTTCTTTTCCAGATTCATGTTAATATGTTGCAGGTTTCATGAAAGACACCAGCTTTCCGAAAAAAGACAAAATGGATTGGTTTCTCTATCTTATCTCTCTCTCTGATTTTCACGATTTGGAAAAGAATAAAAAATCTGCAATAGATAGTATGCATGTTAGTTCATCAGTTGAAGATAATTTAGAATCTATTCTTTCTAATTCCACTGCTGAAAATAAAATTGTTGAAAATGAACAAATCACGGAATCTTATGATAAGCAATTTCAAGAACAAGAGAATAAAGATGATGATTCAACTTTTACATTAAGTGATAATGCTAAAACTCTCATTGTTCATACTACCATGGAAGATAAACCACAAATTCTTGATTCTTCAACTGAAGGTGCTTGCGATGATATAATTTCATTATCTTCTTCTCATGATGTGTTAGTTCCTTTCATTCCTTCACAAAATTCATTAGATCAGAGTTTTACTAATGATGCTTCGGTTAAAACAGTCAAACAAACAAATTTTATCAGTAAAGAAGCATTTAATCTTTTGTACTCTGAATCTTACTACTCTTTGTATCCTTATGTCTTTGCTGATCATAGACTACATTTACATGTTAATGATTTTCTAAGGAATACTTCATTATGGTCAGATTTTGATAGGATACAAGGAAATGCATTTTTTGAAGATGAAGGATATTTTGAGATCCATTCTGATTTATTTCAAATTTGTCATGAAGAAGATCATAATTTTTCTACTATCGTTACTCATCAGACTCATGCATGTTCATCCATTTTTTCTTTTGTCAGTAAGGATTATGATTCAATCTGTAATATTGAAAGGGATGCACAATTTATTCATGATGTATTGAACATTAATTTTCTTCATTGCAACATGATAATCATATCTGAAGATAATGTCATCAATTTTAATCTTCACGTTAAAAGACACAATGACGTATTTGATTTCCAAATAATACCCAAATGTCATTTTGTTCTTTTTGAATTTAGTCATGATGATATTGCGTTAAAAGATACATTTTTTATTGATCCTTTTTCACGAATTTTGAATCATACTTCTGATAAGATTCTTTTTAGTCATGATTTTCATGAGAAATCTATTTTCTTCCGACTTGATTTTTATGATTCGATTTATACATGGTGGGAGGAATCATTTATTAAAAGGTTTCCATGTCATCTTTTATGCTTTGTACATACAAAATTTGATTTAATTTCTTTTCTTCGTTTTGAATTTTTCCAATTTCCAATACTCATACATGACTTGTTTTCTTTGGCAGGTTTCAAGTTACGCGAATGGCTTCATTGGAAATTTTCATTTACTTAGTTTGTATATATTTTATTTTATTAGGTTAGGTTAGGTTTATAATTTAGAATGATTTATGTTTGTTTATATTTGAATAAATGCAGATATATGGAGTTGTGACAACATAATTTTAAGAATGAGATGACGACATCATTATCAAGGAAGCAGTTCTTCACTTCCTCTCGTTTTTTAAAATCTTCTCATTAAAATAAATAACCTTTCATCCTTTTATAGCTGCATACTCATTAGGATTTATTTTGTTGCTTTTATTTCTGAATAAAACATATTAGATTAACATCCCATCAATTATTAAAAAAAACAACTTTGACTTAAAAATATAGGGATAAAACTTTAAACCGTGTTGATCTATTTTAATCTCTTATTTTGCTGATAATTAGTCATATGTTGTTAAACCTATTTTCCATTTGATGAGATCTTGATTAAACTCATGTGTTATGTGTATATAATTTGATTTAAAATTTCATTTTCTTTACTAAGAGTTTTCTTGTAGACTCTGAAATCCTTCTTTTTAGTAATTTGCTGAAATAAAACTCATGTATATATTATTTTTCTTTTTCTTTTGATTTTTGTTCTCCTTTTGATTTCTCAAAACCTGGAAAAATGATTGAGATCTGGGAATGTTTTTCTGTCATAAACTTGGAATCTCATTATATAAAATATGAAGAAAGCTATACTTTTAGAAATTTATTCTTATCTCAGAAATAAAAGAAAAAGAAATTAAACTGTTGCAAACAAAAAATTACTAGACCAAAACTCTTACTTTACTTCGCTTCTTTTATCATTATCCTCAAATTGTTGGATTTAATGAATAATGAATTCACTATTACTAGGAATTATATTACTTATTTAGAAATCAGTTCTGGGAAAGCAAGTTGCAATTTATACAATTAAATCAGTTATCTATAGATCCTTTACGCTATCTTACTCGTAAAGAGTTTCCTATTACGTTCCCCCATTATAAACATGCAAATATCTTGTAGATGAGCACTTAAATGCTGAGTATGAAACCTTCTTTAAACTTATTAGCTTGGGATATAAGCCGTTGGGTAGAATGGGTTAAAAGATGTACCCTTTCGAGGCTATGGACGCCTGCGGGTAGGAGGGCTCCGTCTGTGGCATACTTGGATTCCAAATCATAAATTGTTATATATACAAAAATTTATAAGAATCCAAAGCCATCCCACACTCGTGAAGAGGTTCCAATGCAGCTTACCCATTAATAAATTGAGAAGTTCTAAATATTCTTATCTTATTTTGGGACTAGAATGGTAGGATGTATGGTTAAAAGTCAACCCTTTCGAGGCTATGGATGCTTCCGGGGAGGGTCATGACTGTAGTATTGGGATCATATCTTAAAAAATTGGTCAAATATCAAAATTGCGTTGTTTTTCCTAGGACTAATTTCTTTTGGAGTATTATGTTTTCTGAAAAAACTTAAAATTCGTATCATTTTTGAAGGTAATATCTGGATAATGATAAAAGAATTGAATCTGGTATTAGTTTGAAACCTAGTCTTATCAAAAAGCATAGTTCTCTTATCTTCACAAAAATATTGATCTGAGTAAAGAAAATTTTTCTTACTACATGCATAAGTCAGATTTCACATTCTTGCAGAGATAACTGTTTCGCCCAGTCAGTTGCCATCTGTTGTGCCCCTGCTCAACAGCCTTAAAAAAAACATTATTTCATCAAACAAAATTGTATTTTGTTTTGATGAAATGTTTGAATTTCATATAGCAAACCTAAATAATTGACGGCTACTGAAATGGTGACATTCCAGAAGCTACTGAAACAATGAAATTCAATTTTTTTAAAGAAAACCTTTGCGAACTATGGATTAGTTGACAAAATCACTACTTTGAAATTATTATTTTGAGTGGATTTGCATTGAAAATCAAGGGGTAAGTGTTAATAATTTGTATACCCTTTTTAGCATAATCTAATCTTGAAATCTTATCTAAATATTTATCATTTGATTTTATTATGTGATTTTGTTATCGTAAATATTGCTAAGGTTTTGAAATTGGAAGGTTGATTATTGTATTTTTGGCACCTTATCAAAGTTCATTCGAATTACATTTCCAAGGCTTTTTGTTCAATCTAAGAATTACGCATAACACAACCTTATTATTTGATCTTGATTTTTATGATGGGCTTCATATGTCATCTTTATTATTGCATGTAAAGGTCGAGGTTGATACTATGGGTTATGGGATTTGTATTTCGCGTAGCATGTCTCCCATTCCTGAAGGTTGAAACTATTATACAGTAAGGTTGATATGTTATTGGTCTTAGTCCTTTGTTTATGAAGGTCTTCTCCAAATTATTTCTTTTTATATATTCATGATGGTCACATTTTATAAGCTGGTTTAAATTACTTATGTGAAAACTATTCCTTATAATTCGAAGTAATTTTTGTTTTTATTAATTATTTATATTTCCAAAAATTAATTTATTCAAGGAATATATATTCATGATATATATGGGGCCAAAGTGTATACATTTTTACGAAAGAAAAATTCCAATTCTTGATTTTGTTTTACCTTCCCGACAACCTCACAATTATCATAATGTAATAATGATTTTTATAAATAAAAATTATGCATTTTGGTTGTTTAGGTTTAAAGGCGACCATTGAGACTGAAATGATTATGTAATGATTATCTTGCAATATTTTCCTCTATGAATAGGTAGCACGAGAAGCCAGCTCAACATTTTCAATAAAAGAGGATACCTATTTTCATAATTTGCCAGCATTTTAAAAAGAAGATTGAGGGTAAGGAAATTCTGAGAGGACCGTTTTACATTTCACAGGATTTAAGGAGATAACCTTAAATATTTAATTCCTATGTGAATAGCAGAAGGAATAGATACATAAATTCATCCTTGAAATGTTTGGAAGAAAGATAGCTGCGATCTTGTATTGCCTTGCTTGCTCCAGAGAATGGTAGTACTAAGCCTTATTCCTAGAAAAATGCATAGAACGTCAAGAGGTCAATCATGTAAAAATAAAGATCACTGAAACAGAAAAATAGAAACTGAAATATTTTACAGAGATTCGAGGAGGAAGAATAATACTCTTATTAGATGTTATCAAATGGAAAGCATAGATCAAGGAATATCTTGTTTGAAATTTAATTTCCAGGTTTCTACTACAAGGCACGTTACTAAAGCATTCAATGCGAAGCCAAATCACTAGGGTAGTTGATCCAGATCACGAGAAGCCATGATTGCTGCCAGGATAAGTGTAACGGTTTTAAATTACGAGTCAGTGCTGGAATAAAGTTTGATGTTTTATGGGACACATTCACTCCTAATAATTTTCGCGAAAACAACATAACAAAGGGGGAGATCTATTGTTTATCTTTTTATTTATTCTTTTCTTTTTGGGTAAATTTAAGAATACCTTTCTTTAAGTCTCTAATATTTACATTGATTGAAAGTAAGAAGAGGTTTTATTTGTTTATTGCAGGCGGTTTCCTTCTTGCTGATTTTACCTTAAGTGGAGCACATTAACCCAAACGAGGAAGACGGGTGTAGTTGGATCTTCCAGCTGGTAGGAATCGCGCATTTGGGATCTACGCAGAAGAGAAGGAACTTGTGCTTTTCGGTTCCTACTTGGAATTTGGAGGTTTATAAGAAGCAGAGGAGGCATTGTGCTGGGGGGGGGGGGCTGCCCAAACACAAAATATTTTTCTTTTTGAAAGCTCTGAAGATGCTGTTACCATAGAGGCTACCCTGAATAGAACTTGAAATTTCTTTTAATATTCTATAAACACTGCTGCTAGGAGGTCCAGGAATCGAAGAATGCGTTGCACTGAGGTTGTTGGATGGAGGAATGTTTTTCTTCATACTTATGTTCTCTTTTGGCTAATGATTTTGAAGAAGGAGGCTGGTAGATTGAGTACGTGTAGGAGCGGATTTTCCAGAGAGATCCAGGTTTCAGGATTAAGATTGTTAGAAGTTTTTGTAATTTATACACTTTCCCATTTCTGGAGAATTTTTGTGGAACTGAAGCATCGAATTATTTCAAGTTTTCTGTTTTAGAAAATCTTCATTACATGTGGTAACTGTGTATTTATTTCTACCAATAATATAAACTTTGAATGATTTCAGGTTTTATTATTTGTACTTAGATGCAAATTCTTCTTTCAATTTTTATTGTTTCCAGCGTTATTTTGATTTATAATTTTTAATTATAATGATTTATAATTAAAAAATTTGTTATCTTTTACATATGAAAGGAATTACTTTACTTTTTGTGTTAAAGATAGTTAATCAGGAATGCTGGAAATGTTTTATTTACTTTTCCTGGAAATGGTTTTACTTTTCCTGGAAATGTTTTTATTTACTTTTCCTTCTTTGAATGTTTCACAATAATGGAATGGTTGTAAATGAATGTACTGTTGAATTATTTCATATGTTACATTCTTTATTTCTATTTAATTAAAGTACATGAAAAAGAAGTAAAGGTTCTTTTAAATCAAGAAATCTCGTAGGTTAGATATACTTTAAATAGTTTATTTAGTTTTATTTTCTTGGATTGATTAAAGTATTAATGGATGTTTCCATTATACTTTAATTCAATTATATTTACTTTATTTTCAGCTTATCATTTTATTGGAAAATTAAAAAGATTATTCACAAAAATAGCAATTGGGTTTCCTATTATTTTTCAATTTTGTAAAATGTTATTACATATCTGTATATATAAATAAATAGATTAGATTTTCATAATATTTTCTTTATTTTATATTATTCATTGGTTTCCCTGTACATTTGATTTAGTTTTATCTTTTAGGTTTCTTTTAGATTAATTCTTTGGCTAACGAAGCCATAAAACCCGTCGGGAACAACTATCCCAAACAGCTTGGAGCCTGCTTTAAGGATCCCAGTCTGGGTTGTCTCCCCTTGTTGCGACCGAGTCACATTTTCCCGTCAACAAGACCTGGATCAAGAAATTTGGTTGGGTGAAACTCCAGGAAAGTCAAACCCTAGTTTGACCCCAATCTGGAAAAACCCTAAATACTAAAACTGCTAAGTTTTGGTACATTCGCTATATCCTGAGATTGGAAAAGGATCAGGAGTTGAAAATTGTATATGCCGAAGATAAAATCTTGATCTACATTGTGTCCAAAATTCAGCCTCAGATTCTCTATATTCTGGGAGATATGATCCCTCCACGTTAGGGTTCTATCCTCTTCCAGAATTCATCCCTAAACAAGACACTTGGGGATAATTGTTGTAGCGTGGGATAAAGAGGTCCAAATGGAATTCCTGAAGCTATTCCAGAAAAATAACAGACTTTAATTTCTTTATTCCAAATTTCAGAACCTGAAGATGAACCAGTGACACGTGGCATGCTGTACAACTTCACTGTTCTGAACAGTTCTGTAACAGGTCGCCTTGGGAAAATGATCATAAATCCCAATTGGTGAAACCAATTCTAATGAAACCTATGTTTTTGGATGAGAGACATGTGGGGTTACCTTACTGCAAAATTTAAAACACATAGGAGCAGTAATCTCGGATATATCACAGAAACAGTAACAGACATTTCTGCAGAAGAAATTGGAAAACTAGGGCTTCCTGTTCCGGGAGCTTTCCTCCACTGTTTTCAAAAAAGGAGTACATTGGATAGCTCCAATTGAAGAGATATATATTTCTATACAATCAGATCTAAAATATTCCAAGTTTTGAAAATTATGGTTTCTCTGACAAATCCTAGATCAGCCAGCTTCAGAAGCAGGACGGACACTTCAAATCGGTAAGATCTAATCTTTTGCTATTTCAATTTGAGGTTCTCATTTCAAAGTGATCTATCACATCAACTTGATGATAAGCTTGGTGAAGTCAAAAACTTCCAAGCATGAAAGTATTTGATCTCTCTCAAGAAAATGAATTGGACACCTACATGAGTAGAGAGGTTCCAGTTCTAGAGGGAAGATGAGCCTCAAAGCCTTACAAAAGAAGAACTTGATCAAGGCCAAGAATATCATTGTTGATTCAATCACGGATCAAGTTGTACAACAAGTGTCTTCCCTAAAGACACTGAATATGTTTGATTCCTCGATCAAGCTATTTGAATATAAGAACATAATTCAGAAGATGGATTTGAGAAAACAGTTGAAGAATGTGAAGATCCAGAATGCATAACATCTTGAAGCGGTAGAAGAAGAAGCAGAGAATGCAGAAGTGGTGATAGCCACCTTGAATGGCCTCCCATGATCATGGGATTAATTCATGCGAGGAATGTGTACCAAAAGGAAGTGATTAATTTCAGTTGACTCTAGGAATAAGAAGAAGCTCGTTGAAGATCAAGCTCTCACCATTCAAAGAAGATCCCTCAAACCACGGGGGCGTCACCTAGGGACCAATATGATATCACGTCCATTCATATTGGGGTGGTTAAAAATTAAAAAATTTAAAGTCAATATATTGGTGGTATATTAGGGGCAATAAGGTTTTTTTTTAAGTATATAAATATCCAATATTTTTAGGGTTATTTTATTCCAAATTTCTTCCTGTGCCCTTGTCTGCAAAACTGTACATTTTGTCCTTCTGCTCCTGCGTGAACTTGGTTCTGAACCTCTTCTTCATAATGGGCATGGCCATCGAAGCTCCCTGATTTAAGCTCTAATTGCTCCCTAATTGCTTCAACTGACGTAGTGGAGAAGCCCTAAACTCCATGGCAAGAGCTCTAGCATTTTCGTCTGTCGCTCGTAATGCTCTGAGAAGCACGCTATGGCGATGTCGTCATAGCTATGTTCCGCCTTCAATCCATCCTTTCTTTCAAAGTTCTAATCCACCTCCAATGCAGGCGCCCCCACCTTCTCTCACTAATTTCCGGTCTTTCTACTCAACGTCCCCACCACATGACAGAAGAAAACTACTGAGAATGATAGTGAACAAAAGGGTGGAGGTCGGCACCAAGGTGATGACCTACGTTGATTTCTTGAAACTGTGCAGAGAAGAGGGAGTGGTGGCACAGCAGAATGAAGATACTGCCCAATTTCACGAGTTTCTGGATGCCAACGAGGGGATCTTGATCAAGAAGAATCTCGTTTATCTGTTTGGGTCAAAGGTACGAGTCCGCTTTCCAGTTTCTGGTGCTGTAGCGTTATATGTTTCATAAATGCACTCTAACCAAACCCAGTAAGCTCTTAATTATGTTCCATGTTTTGGCTCTTATGTTTCATAAGAGCACTTTAGCGAAACCTAGAAAGCTCTGTTCCTTTTTGTGGCTCTGGAACATTGTGTGGGTCAGAAATGCATTACATCCTAGTTTTTTTGGCTCTTATGTTTCATAAATGCAGTATAGCCAAACCCAAGTAACTCTATTCCATTTTGTGCATCAGAAATGCAGTATAGATTAGAAGTTGTTAGCAGAGAGTCTAACTTTAAATAGATATTGATAAATCAAGTGGCACAAATTTTTAGGCCCGAATTTGAAAGACTACGGAAACAAGGGCTGGAATTAAAAGGCAGGGGAGAGCAACATGCCTCGCTTATTATGTTTTCATTTTTGAAAGACTGTGGAAACAAGGGATGGAATTAAAAGGCAGGGGAGAGCGAGAGGCCTCGCTTATTATGTTTTCATTTTTAGCTTTTTTGTGTGTGTAGTCCTCGTTCTTTGTGCGATTGATATACTTGGAATCAAATTGGCAAGCCATGAAACCAGTTATCTTTTATGTGCTCTTCTGCAAACTTATCGTAGGTCCATATGTTTTTTTCGTACTTACAGGAAAACCTCCTACAGTTCTAAATGTCTTCAAGAACCTGAGCTGTTGGAGATCGATCAAGCTAATAAAGAAGCATAATTTTGATACTAGAAGTTTTAATGATTTGCATATAATTTTTGCGGAGAAGAAGAAGAAGAATTTTGATACCTATAGAGATCTGTAAGTGAAGAAATTTCAAGTTTATCAATTCGATAATTTTGTTCTCTGTTATGTTCCGTATTTTTTAATCTTTATTTTTATTTATTATATTGTAAAGTGGTATTTTTTCTAATTATAAAGTGTATTTTTTGAAAATATATGTTTCTTGTTAATAACTTTATTTGTATAAATTATTAACAAAATGAATTGTAAATTAATAATTTAATTAAATGTGGCATAATGTAGCCAGTTAATTTAGTTAATAACTGAGTTGAGAATTTCTTATGCCTACATTTTAGCTGGTGCTGTAATAATTAGTACTCATAAGACCACTCATGGTGTTTTTAACCTTGTCTCTAAGTTTAACACACCTCTATTTATTTCTTCCCCGTGAATGCAGAGCCTTTCTTGCTTACTGGCCCTTCACAATGTTCACCTCTATATTGATTTCTTCCCTGTGAGTGCAGAACCTTTCTTGCTTACTGGCCCTTCAAAATGTTCACGCTAGTTGATAGATATGCCGTTGTTATTCTTAGGATAAGAGGGTTTACCTTTTAGTCAGGATCCTCTTCTATTTCTTCCTGCAAAGCCACTACTTGCTTCTAGACCATACTCCTCCAGATGGCTTCCCTTCTTTCATTATCCCAGTCTCCATTTCTCTGCAGCTACAATTTTCTTTATCAATTTCCACAAATATTTCTTCTAAAAGTGAAGGAAATGCAGAAAAATTCCACCGACCATTACATGAGACTTCCTCTTCATAAGAGGGACTGATCTACATTCCCCCTTTTCGTAGAGGAAAATTAGAGATCCCGTGGTACCCATTGAGTTTTTTGTTCAGTCATGCAATTTACCTTTTATAATTGGTTGTGGGTATGTTCAAACGAGGGTGTAAGGCCAGAAATTTTGAGAAAAAAAAGTTGGATTCGTTTTATAATTAGTTGTGGGTATGTTCAAACGACGGTGTAAGGTCAGAAATTTTGAGAAAAAAAAGTTGGATTATAAAATCATTTAGTATTCTTTTGGGGGTAATTTTTTCTTATACCTTTTTTGAAATAGATAGATATGGTGGTTTTTCAATGTTCTTTTGTCTTTGTTTCTTAGATAATATATTTTAGTGGCAGTTTACCATTAGAGGACCCCGAGGGAGGAAGTTTTAAGGTGGACTTTGTCATGGAGTCTTTGAAGCCTTCTTCCTTTTTGCTACCGATGGTATATTGCTTTGCCAATAGTGTTCAATGGTTTTGGGGTTTAATTTGATGCTGTCACTTGCACATAGAAATCGCCAATGCACAACTTAAA
>LPNX010009226.1:0-15360 GCA_001517045.1 Pseudotsuga menziesii | reverse complement strand
GATTTGTGGAAAATTTAACGAATTATTTAATATCCCTACAGTTCAGTTTGGTCGATCAGATCATATCCATTCGATTCCTTTATTCAGGCTATATTAATTAGGCTTTCACTAAAGAATGGCTTTAATAAGACCTCTACATGTGTATATCTTCTCAGTGTGGATAGGTACTAGCCACATTCTAGGATTTTTTATATTTAGAGTTTGTAGCAGATATAGATATTTCAAATTTATTGATTTTTATATTTGTTGTCAGAGTGAGAGTCGCTTTTCCCCTCCCCAATTTTGTCGAACTATCGTTAGGTAACTATTGTGTGCCTTCCATCTTCTGTTCTTTTCATTATATGCACACACATTTTTTCCAGGCCATTATGCTTTATGATTAAGTACACCTAGAGGCTACCTGTCTTGCATCCTAATGGTTTTTTTTTCAGTCCTCGCAATATTCCATTTTTGACTATTTTTACTTGTTAATGCTTCAAAAGTTCGATGCTGGCATTACGTTGTTATCGCTCACTGCTCTTATACATGATTTCTCTTTCCTCTAATGTTGCTGCTGCACATAGGATCAATACCTCTGACCATAATTGCATGCACTGCATACTGGACAGTCTATTTGTTTTTTTAGTAGAAATAATGACATTGTAATATAGGTAATGAATCAGTCAAATAAACAATGGCCTGTCGTTTTGGCAGAGCCTATGTAAAAAGAACTATAATTAACAGTTCTGAGATAAGGGTACTAAAACAATTTTGATGTAAGATGTCATGGGTACTGCTTTTAGCCCTTTATATCTCACTTTAGTAGTTATGTCAAATGCACAAGATATAATACATGAGCCAATGTAGATTGATGCCCATGTTCAAATTGGGATTGTTTAATTAGTAATTATTAACCCCTCCTTCACCATTCCAAGAACTAGTCTTAGTCTTTAAACAGTGGAATCAAATATCCCATAAACTGTTAATTTTGCAATCCAATGTCAAACTCAGACCAAAAAATATGCTTGAGCATATAAAATCATCACCATGAACAATGACAACCATAATAAATCTGATTTTTTTATAATGACTTTTCTCGGCCGTTTGTGTAATGATATTCCATGTGGAGTAAGCTATCTTTAAATTCTTGGATTGGATGGTTCAGTAAATGGGCATGTGAAGGTTAAATCAGGGATATTTCTTTTGGAATTTGCACTTGAATTTCCTCATTGAAAGGGAACAATGTCTTAACTAGTTTGTATGGTGTCCTGCCCAGGTCCGCAGTTTTTGTAACTTTTTTATAATGTTTACATCAGTCTTGATTGAAGTGCTTTGGATTCAGTAAACAAAAAATAACTTACATAATGTGCAAGCTAAGATATCACTCCTATTGAATCAGCTAACACATGGTAATGTTTAGAATAATTGCACATTTAATGTTGAGTAATGATTCATAGTCAATCTAATCTGTGCGAAGACCTCATGAGCAGGCAGTAGAAATACAGTCAACTGATCACAATCGAACCCTTCTACTCAATTTACATTGTTTTGGAACATCTTGAAGATAGAAAGCTTATGCCCCAAAGCCATGATAATTGAAGTTTTCTTATGCTTTTATTGAGCTATTTTGTAAGTGCTCATGCCTTTGGGATGGAAACATGGTGAGAACAGGTCTAAACAGAAACCCACATTTAATAAATGTTTGCATGATTGAAATGGACTTGACATTTTTTGGAAAACACATGATTGCATTTCTATACTGGGAAAGTACTCTTTGAAACAGGAAGACTGATTCTCATCTTTGCTCTCTAGGTTCTTCATTTGGCAGAAATGATGATGTGGTGACAGGAGCATAGCAATTATCTATTCCTCACCATATTACTGAAGTCTACTACAGGAGCTATTGGAGCTACATGCAACTACATTTAAATGAAATTAAATAGTAAAATGGTAGTACTGCAGTACTATGATCAATGGTCTGTTACACAAAACAAGTCATGCCTCATAATAGATAATCAATTTTATTTTAATAAGAAGATTGTTTTTTATGGTATCGATCATTCCTCATGGACAGAGTGGAAGAAGAGTGTAGTGGGATTTCCATGATATGCTGAAATTCCATCCCAATTGAAGGAAAAGGCTCCAAGACCCAAACCCTTGTATCTTGGACCAATTTGATTAGCTGTGATATTATGTGGCCATATCCAACAAACCCATCAGTTTGGAGTGAGAAACTGCTATCTACATTTATATTTTCTGCATATCATGATAACAGTAAATATGAAGAACACACTATTATATGGATAAAAGATGCTTTGCCTTTACTTTCAAAGAAGCAATATACATAGACTCTGATTTGTTAACCATTAAGAAGATGGCAAGATGCATTGCCTTTTTATGTTAAGATTAGAGATGGGCTTGATTTGTATATGCAAGGGTGGGTTTGATTTATGGATTACAAGAAATACAAATTAAGGATACAGAAACAGCTTTGTTGATTTCATACTACAATAGATCTCTGCCTTAGTTCTCCATAAGACCTTAAGTTTTTGAGCTCTAAGTATGTATTGACCTTGCCAACTTCCTATTCTGAATCTCTTTTTCAAGATTTGAAGGGGTCAAGCCACTATTGTGATCAACATAAAGGAAGCAATGGGCTTTTGGTTAAAATGCATGCATATTTTTGAAATTTGTATGCATCTTTATCTTCACCAGGCTGTGCTATCGGGTTTCTTTGCATTTGTTGCTATTTCTTCTTAGTTGTGTAACAATTTCAGGGACACTATTTTCTGTGCTTTATGTATTGTAAATGCTCCTATGGCACGGTTTTTTGGAATTTTTATTCTTGTACTTTCTTGTATTCTATAGTTAATTTAGCCTTATCTAACATGCCTGGTAGCTAGATATAGGCCTGGTATTACCTTTGTTAGAAGATGGAAAGATCTGTCTTGAAAATTGAGAGTTCCATTTTTTGCTGTAAATGTGGGAAAATACACAGCAGGCATTAGTTTGGTTATTACTTTCAATAAGACGTCAAGATGGATCTAATATGAGGTTTCATGCAGTACATTGATGTCAATAAACTTGTAAAAGGGCGACCACTGGACAATCTAGAGTTCATGCAATGGTTAAAGAGATACTGTGATTCAGTAAATGGTGGAATCATGAATAGGTATCTTTTTTTTCTGTTCTCTTTTCCTGCTTTTTGGTTTTTTCTGGATTTTATGGCACTACAATAATGGCCATATTTGTTTACATGTTAGTGATACATTTGTTAATCAGTTTTTGATTATGTGCCTTTTTAGTTACAATGCACTGGAACGAAGGGAGTTTTGCAAAGGTGGAAAAGAAGTTAACAAGAAAGCAGCTCCAATAAACCCTTCAAGCAAGGGCAATGCACTGGGGTCTAAAACTGCCACAGTTGCTAGTTCTCGGTGAAATGATCCTCCAGTTCCAGTTGTGAATGTAGCTGCTAAACATTCCAGGACAGGGTCAAATGCTGGATATGGGTCTGTACCCTTCCAAACAGCCTCAACTGAGCCACCATTTTATGGGTCTACAATGCCCAACACTGCATCTGCAAACGCAGCCCAGATTCAGGCTCCGAATGAGCAGGTAAAAAAGATTACTCCATTTAAAGTCTCTTGATGTTCGTTTTTTTGTTATTCATATTTTCCTGTTGTTTTACCTCGGAAAGAATCTTGGTTTAGTCATGGTCCAATAATCACAGGATCCTTTTGTCAAGAGTTTTTCCAAAGGAACTAGAGCAACATGAACTTGGTCCAGACTCTCATATCAGCGAAGTTCTCATATTTGTTTATTTCTATGCTATTTGTTGTTTAATTGAGGTATGCAGGTCATAGAATTGAAGCTCTCAGTAGACAGTTTGGAGAAGGAAAGAGACTTTTACTTTGCAAAGCTCAGGGATATTGAAATACTTTGTCAAAATCCAGATGTTGAACAATTACCTGTAAGCACAAATTTTACTAGCCATATACAACCTTTTGTCTAGAAATGTTTTCTGCATGAGTTTAATGGAGTGACAAATATCATATTTTGATACCTGTAATTTTGAACAAATAGTTGCAGCAATACAGAGGATTCTATATGCTGCTGATGATAGTCTAGCTGTAATTGCTGAGGCACAAGAAATAATATACAAGTCATCCAATCCATCCGATGAAAATGATGACAACAAGGCAAGGAGAGAGATTAACAAATGTAAATTAGCAGGGACACCTGAGGTTGAAGACGCTACGAAGTCTAGTCTTTCCCCTAGACAGCGAAGGAACTCATGTGAAGAGTCTAACACCGTAGATATATACCAGAGTACTTCACCTTTGAAGATGCATTAATCGGATGATAAAATAATTTCTTCTCTTATTCAATATCTGGAGGAATCCTATCAGCACTGGTATGATCTATGCAGAGAGACCTCTTGTTTCACTGATTGGAGCAGGGCTGCAAGGAATGGGCAAAATTGTGCTCTGAACAAACAGTTTGCCATGAGAAAATATTCTCTTTTAATTGTTCTAGTGCAATTGTAGTAATTGATGAGATTATTAGTATGATGACATGCCAATGCCAAATGGTTAACATGGTTTTGAGATACCTTCATGATGGTACCCTGTTATGGTCGGTTTTAGATGGATACCTTCAGTCTTTTCAATGTTGCTTCTAGTTGGGTGTACCCTGTTATGGTTAGTTTTAGATGACTGAGAGATTAGGTGTGAATGTCCTCACTCTTGTTTTTCAGGTTTCTTGACAGAGCAGGGCATGTTTTCCAGTAGGCCCTTTCAGGTTTCTTGACAGAGCAGGGCGTTTCTTCCAATTCCAGGCCCTTTCTGAAATGTAATGGGTGTGGAATGGCAGCTTTCAGGAGGCAATTTGCGAATTACTTAACAAGGTTTCATCTTCTGCCCATGCAAAGAAGATGGTATGCTTTAACAAACTGAAAAGGTCTTCCTGGAATAGAATGAGAAAATTAAATGAAGCTTATAGGCCACTCTTGTATATTCTTTGCCGTTGGTATCATGGCAAGTGAAATTAATTATGTGATTGATAGTAGGCTTGGAAGAGGAGCTATGTTTGACTTTAGATAATAAGGTTGTATAAGAATATGTACATGTGGAGAGAAATTCATTGTAGTTTTGGGCTGTGACTGGGTACAAGTGTTTTGAGATGCACATCTTGAATACCAGGCAGAGTAGATAATTCTTCGGAAGGTCTTTTTAATATTTTGTCTTGGGTTTTATTAATTTAATGCCACAAGAGTCCATCTAAATGTCTTTCATTGTATATATTACAACTTCCAATTTTAGATCAATTGTTTTGAATACTTCATTTATTTTTCCTGCTTGCAGCAGCACTCTTCAACTTGCTATGATGACTCCACTATCCAGGTACTACTCTTGGATCATGTTTTACTGTGATCCCAATTTTTTAACAGACAACTGCATGGATTCTGGGGTTCTCATATATATGATCAAGAACAACCTTTATATGATAAGAAACATGAAGAATCAGCTTATCAAATCTCTAAATCTTCCATTTTAATGGAGGATATCTCCTATGTTTTTCATCAGTTAAACATGGTGCATCCCTAATGTTTTTAATTGTTTAATGGATATGCCCGTTCTGGTCTAATGATTTGTCTTGTATTTTAGATGTTTTAGCAAAATGATTATATAAATTTTTGATATCACATTGTTTCTTCGTTAAGTACAAGAACAAATCATTTCCTATTGCGACAAGGGTCATGTAAGCATCTCACCCACCTCTTTCTTTGTGCTACAAGTACATATATACAAAATACCAGGTTTGTTCATGTACTGAATTTCCCTTGAGGACTATTTGAATCTCGTCTACTATTGCTACTTAATTTTGGACCCTTTGAGCAATTGTTCATTTTTTCACCACAAAGTCTCATCAGTGGATTACTGATTCCTCCGCAATTCTTCATAGAAACTTGTTGATTTGTCTTTGTTGCTAGAGAACCTATGACTACCTTGCCAAAAGACTAAAAAAACCATCTAAGATATTCTGGCAGTGATGCATACAGGTTTGGAGATGGAAAAGATGGATTGATTGCAGCATTGACTCTGACACATGCCACTTAGAATAATGCAGATCCTTTGCTCCAAGGAGCTTATGTAATTGCGATTCAGGTCATCTTGTTAGAAGTGTTCCCAGAGAAAAACATCTCTGGTTTTTGCTATTTATTTAAAGTCTATTGAAACTGCTTGGCTTTTAGCATTAGATCTAACCATTTTACTCATAAACCTTTTGTCAGACATATTATTTGTTCAATGATTGAGCATGGATAGAGGAGTTCTATTTGGTGTTCCATGCCTATGGGAATGACTATTATCTTTATTTAAGGTACAAAATACACTTGCCATTGATTTTATTGTTAATTAACAATCCTCTAGTACACTCCACTGCTAAAGAAGGATATTTTGTAATCATAGGCCTAGTGGCATAACTAGAGACAAATGCCAACCTGATGAAACGTAGGAAAGGCTAGTTGGTGGGAGCTATCTTCAATCAAGATTAGTCAAGTTATTGTAGTTTTTGCTACAAGAATGGGGAAAGCTTTAGAGAGGTTGAAGTGTATGCCCTCATAATTGGATAAAACTATTCATAGATGATAGAATTTAGAACTTGTGAGTCCAAAGTGATTGGATGCTCGTTGTAAGGCTAGCAAGAGGGAAAATGGAAAAATTGCAAGAGAAGTAAATGACTCTTAACCGAGGCAAAATAAATCACTAAGTTGTTTGAAGAATAATGTAGGAGAATGCCCCTTAAAACCATATTTACTAAGTTCGAATTTGAATTTAAATATGGATAGGTATGATATGGAAAAAATGTGTAAAAAATCTAGCATGGAATTTTTTTGAGTATTCATCTAAATAATACAAATACATTTTTGGTGAATTTCAGCCATAAAATTCAAAGTCAGTCTGGTTCAATTTGGTCAAAAACTCATTGACTTCACTGAATTGTAACTGAGGTGAATAATTCTGCTGATTGGAATTGACCTGAACCTTCAGTTTGGATGAATTTGGTAACTGTGCTTAAAACCATGCCAAGTTGGTCGATATGTTGACATTAATGTTTAGTTGTAGACAACTTAAGAGTGTGAGTCATATAGAATGTTGTAAAAACTAGTAAACCCTATGACATGGGAGAATAACAAAGCCATGGATCTAAGACTATGCAAAATAGAATACGAGTGAATGAAGAGAATCGAGTACAACATATGGATAGGACATCATTAGAGTATATTGTAAGGGAAGGTGTTGTATGTAAGAGATTTAAGGAACGTCTCAAGGTATATGCCATGGCACTTGGTGTAGAGGAATCTAACTAAATATGGAAAACTGGTGGAAAAGCCAAAGACAAGTGAATTTTATAAACACATGTACTCTATGTAATTAATTCATGGCCCTTTTATGAATTAGAGTGCTAGTTACTTGAATATATTTTATGCTTTGTTGATATTGTGTGACATGGTTATGCATAAGTTATATTAGAGCCATGGAGATGTGTGAGTGAGCAAGTTTGACATGCTCCTATTTGTTTATGTTGTTTTTTATAGCTGTTGTGTAAAGCTAAGTGAAGGGATTCTTGAGGCTAAGGGAAGCCATGTGAACTGAACCATGAGAACATGTCAGCATATGAATTAGTGAGCACGAGAATAAAGCCTTGTTGAAAATGAGTGAGGTGAGATTTGTATATGAAGTCTACTTGAGTGAGTGAGCAAGTTTGACATGCTCCTATTTGTGTATGTTGTTTTAGCAACTGTTGTGAGAAGCTGAGTGAAGGGATTCTTCAGGCTATGTGAAGCCATGGGAGCTGAACCATGAAAGTATGAGAGTCATGAGAACATATAAATTAGTGAACATGAGAATGGAACTTTGTTGAAAACGAGTGAGGTGAGATCTGTATATGGAGTCTGCTTGAATGATGTTCTATTTTCATAAGAACTAAGTTTTGAAGAACGATTATGTAGGATTGAGATGCTTGTTAGGTTGTGAGGATTGTTGGCGTTTGTGAGAGAGAACTTGAATGCATACAGTGAAGTTTTTACGAGGGTAGAGCTGTGGTAGTTTTGAGAGCATTTTGAATGAAGCTTTTTGTGTGTGTTATTATTTCCTAAAAAATTGCAGTTGTTCTCTACTTGTGGAGTTTATGAGCCCTTGGAATATTGAAAGTTGTCTTAAAATTACTTGCAAAGTGAGGAAGCTTTGGTTCAACTGTGAAAGAAGTAGAGCTAGGCTCTCCACTTAAGATTGTCTCTCTATGTAATATAAATGTTCAACTAATGCTAGTCAAAGTACTAAGAAATTTATGAGAGTATTATGTATACAAACTAGATTTTTAAAGCTATTTTGAGAAAAGTTGTTGAAGCTCTGAAACAAAGGAGCACTAAAATATGCATGATTGTCGATGAAAGCATTTAAAAGTCTACTACAACTGAAAAGGCCTCTCAGCCTCTGGAGTTGGATATATATCCAGTGTCCACATCTTGAAGCAGTTACTGAAGTAGTTACACACTACTGTTTGAGATTGGTACAAATAAACCCTTTCTTATTTGTTTTGACATCATGTGAGACATTTTAATTCCTAATAAAGTGATTTGCATAAGGGCGCCTATCAAGTGTCTCCCTTTCTTGTGTTTAGTCTTTTTTTCCCTTAGGTAGAAATATAAAGGGGTATAAAAAATGTAAATGAAAAAATGGATACATGCAATATATAGGGAAAATAGGGGTTTTTTAAAATCGGCAAGGCATATTGGGAGGGGGTTAAAAAAAATTATTTTTGGAGGTATTTTTCAATATTTTTTGAAAATAGGGGTATTGTTTCATATGCCACGAATGAACGTGCTATGGCATAGTTTCACTAAGTGAAGACCCCGTGCCTCAAACGATGAGGAATATGAAGAACTCAATTCTTGACGAACCTCTTATCCATCTTATCATTTGGATAAGAAATGATGATTTCATGGATGAAGAAGATGATGAAGCAGAATGATCAAGAAGGAGTCTACCCACGAAACAAACAAAAGATAAGTATTCAATTGCCATTTAATGATATTGTTTTGTTATGCATTTGATTATATTCAGTTGATGTGTTGTTTGCATGCATGTGATGGGTAAGTAGCTCTTGGTTCTATACAAATCTCCATTGTTACTTATTTAGAATGAAACCTATTTGCTGACATATTGGATTAGTGCACAATCTCAATGATGTCATGGTAGAGATGGAAGGCATATAGGAAGTTTCTGTGAGATATGGATGAATTTTGTATTGGCTAAATAGTTGCATGATGCATAAGAATTTGTCGTTATGCATATGTAGTTCTAACCATGCAACTGGTGCATTTGAATTGTAGGAAAGGTCCTGTACAACCTCCTAAAAGAAAATAAGGATGAGACTTGTTCCGAAGAACAAGTGATGACAACTCAATAAACATGAATCTGAAGCTCCCAGGGTCAGAGACACCATGACAAAAGAAAGAGCTTCAGAGAACGGTAGATCCACCTCGAAGGATGAAGACCGCCATGGGTATGAGAGATAACTCAAGATGAAGAAAAGAATGCTATGAAAGAAGCTATAATCAAAGAATAATAGTTGATTATGGGGAATGATGTATACGATATGATTTCGAGACATAAAGGAAAGTACGTAGTATCTTCCATATGGATCTGCAAGAACAAGTGTACAAAGCAAGAATCGTGATTTACCTCAGAAAGAATAGACTATGACATGACATACTCTATTGACCAGTATATATCAAGCATAGAATCACCTGTACAGAATGAAGAAGGAAGATAATACTCCACTTCAGGGGGAGTGACTATAGAAGATATTTGAGTTCGACATGGTACGACATGATGGACAACTTCCTGATGGATCGAGACTTTACCAAGAGTAAAGTGGGTTCCAACCTTCAAAGTTGAATGCAGAAGACTAGGATATGTTGATGATCTG
This sequence comes from Pseudotsuga menziesii, assembly GCA_001517045.1. NCBI lineage: Eukaryota > Viridiplantae > Streptophyta > Pinopsida > Pinales > Pinaceae > Pseudotsuga > Pseudotsuga menziesii. The sequence goes on along the minus strand of LPNX010009226.1, from coordinate 5,385 downwards.
ATTGCATTACATAGGTCGATTGCCGCGAACAACTTTGCTAGCCAGAATTCTGGCACCAATTCGCACCGTCTGTGAGTTGATACTGTCGATGTAATACTCATGACCATCCCATTGTAACCCGAAGCACTCCTTCAGCTACTTTGCAAGCATTTTTTCTGTATCTCGTCCATAAATATATTGCGTTGGGTCCTCCCCAGCCTTAGGCAACGCAGTAATATTGGTAATCAAGTTGACAATAACTAGGATCGGCGTAGTCAGCCAAAGAATTCCTCCATGGAAGCATGCCAAAATTTGCTTTACACATGCATGTGCTTCATTCAAATGGCCAAAGTGGGGCGTATTGATGAGCCCCAACAATCCAGATTTCTCTAAGCCACTAGCCCATGGCTTCAAAATTCGTTGAATGGGGCCACCAGGTGCTACCATAACAGACTCGTAGGGCTCGTTTCGAACATCTTTAAGCAACAGTAAGTCATGGTTGTCGAACTTGAGCGTGATAAAAGCAAGGATGATATCTACGGAGCAAGTCATCCCTTCTGGCAGTAGTGGCAACTTGGGTGGGTACTTCTTGTTTTTCAACAGCTACCATGGCTTAGCGCCTGGATGCATGGGAGCAACGTATCCCAAAATATCATTCACTGAGACACCTCGGGGTGCCGCAGACTCAACCGCTCCTGATCTTGATGTCCCTATTTGGGCAGTGCATTCTCCCCGGATTCACACAGAGGTGCAAGTTTTTCGCTTCTCAAGGGGTGTCAAACTGGGTCTCTGCGCCTGTCATTTCCTCTTTGGAATGGACAACAAACCCACTGGCATACTCATAAATTCCTCTTCTACAGCCATGGGCCAAACAAGGGACTTGTATTCACTCGAAATGTCAATGGAGTTAAGTCCGCTCAGCATCCCTTACCCCTCAAATCCAGAAGATACACTTGACAGCATGAACTATGCTGAACACTGAGCTCAATACTCTGCACCAAACTCACCTTCAACTTCAGCTCTCACAACTGCATAATTCCAACCAACGCCTCCTACACAGTGTTTTATAATCACCTCTAACTCCAAGTCCATCATTACCAAATCTAACTGCACCATTATTTCCAAATCCACCGGTGATCTTATGCGGCTAACGGTCAGATCACCCATTAATGTGGGTCGCTTCAACAAGCGTCACCAACCAACTGGTTTAACTACCTGCATTTATTACTTGATTTGACCATCTCGCAGCTCAACGACTATCGAGAATGTCGACCAACTACTGCCAACAACTGTATCTTCTTTGCGCAGCCTCGCTCCCAAGGCTCACCGCTTTCTGCTGAACTCAGAAATGTTTTTTTTTTAGCGCTTCAGGTGGTGTGCATCACCGACCCCGTTCTATAGGGCTTCAAGTGACTCCCATTAATGAGCTTTGGTAACACGACACCATCTAATTGCTGCAACTGCACAGTGCCTCTAGATGTAATAGACTGAACAAGATAGGGACCTAGCCAGTGCATTTGTAACTTACCTGGATGTTTGATAAACTTACTATCATATAACAGCACCAAATATCCTACCGTGAACTGTTTGTTCTTAATATGGTGATCATGCCATGCCTTCTGCCGATATTTCACAACTTGTTGCTAAAATCCTACGATGAAGCGATCCTCGTCGAGCTGAATCAGCTGCACAACCAGTGCTTCTAATTCCTCTGCATCCACGATACCCGTTGCCGCAGCAATGCGCAAGCTGGGAACGGTGTAATCCATCAACATGAATGCCTCTTGCCCATAAACCAACTTAAACGGTGTGTGACCTGTGAGCCATTTGCAGGTAGTACGATAGGTCCATAAAACTACAGGAATTTTCAAATCCCAGTCATCGCGGTTGGTGTTACATACCTTGGTCAACGTTGTCTCCAAAATTTTGTTGAAGGCCTCAATAGTACCATTTGCCTACGAATGATAGGGAGTACTTCACTTATGTTGTACCTGAAGCTCCTCAATTAGCACTTTTATTGTTTGATTGACAAAGTGACTACCTTGGTCGCTCATCAGGATTTGAGGACACCCAAAGCGCATCAAAATGTTCTAAAAAATGAACCACGCTACTGTCGTGGTGGTATAATCAACAACTGGTGCAGCCTCCGCCCACCAATTCAGGTAGTCAGTTTTAGTGATAATATAACATGTGCTAGTGTGCTTACCTGGTGGATTGATAGGACCCACAAAGTCGACAACCCATTTATCAAATGGTTGCAAAGTCACCTGCGGTACTAGTGGCATCTTGTCTCTTTGTGATGGTTTACCAACCCGTTGGCATACATCACAGCTCCTGGCATAGTCCGTGGTATCGTTATGCAACGTGGGCCACCAAATCCAAGCATGCAGCACCTTCCAAGTAGTGGCATGGCCTTCGCAGTGACCTCCCGCAACACCTGCATGTGCTTCCTCGAGAATGGGACCCTGTTCATGCGGTAAGATGCATCGTCGCAATATCTCATCTGGTCCAAGTTTATAGAATTATCTTGCAATGAGTGCAAAATCGGAAGCTTTGACGACCATCTGCTTCTTCTAGCTAATCGACATATCTGCAAGGGCGAGGCCAGTAGATAAAAACTGAACAATGGGGCCATAGTAATCATCTACAATTTCAACTCTGAATAATGGCGCATCAGGTAGTCCATCATAAATATTAGTTGGTTCTTCACCATTCTCAATACATGACAGACCATCCGGGCAAGCGTTCAACTGTCCTGGCTTTACCACTAATTCAAAATCAAATTCTTGGAACAAAAGCAGCCACCTGTAGATTCTCCCCCCAACACAAGCTTATTTACTAGGTATTGCCAAGCTGAATGATCAGTGAAAATCTTAAAGTGTCCACCCAACAAATAATGCCTGAATTTTTGTAGAGCATATACCATCACCAGACCTTCCCTTTCAGTCGTGGTGTAGTTTCGTATAGCAAATGATAACTTTCTACTAGCATACGCTATGGGATGATCCAAGTCACCTTTGCCTGGTTACGTAAGAACAACCCCCTGCTTAGTAGAAGAGGCATCAACGTGCACATGGAATTCCGTGTTCCAGTTAGGAAAAACTAGTATGGGTGCAAAGGCCATCTTGGCCTTCAAATTGTCAAAGCTTCCTTGACATTCCTAAGTCCATTCAAATGCGGCATCTTTCTTTAGTAGCTTCTCCATAGGAGCGGTAATCGCAAAGTATCCCCTGATAAACTTGCGATAGTAGCCTGTGTGGCCCAGTGTTGCTCAAAGCATTTTTACATTCATCGGTGGTGGTAAACTGAGGATCAGTGCAATCTTTGCTGGATCTGCCAACAGACCTTCTTTGCAAACAACGTGCCCAAGTAATATACCGAAGGGTGCACAGAAAATACATTTTTGGAATTCAATGCAATCTGATGTTGTCGACACTGTTCCAGCATTAGTTGCAAATTGTCCAGGTGGTCTTTAGCCAAACCGTATATGGTCCAGTCATCCATATATATCTGCAGGAACTTCTGAATAAAATCCTTAAAGACTGTGACAACGATGCGAGAGAATACGGTGGGGGAATTTTTCAGCCCAAATGGCATGACGATATACTGGAAACAACCCCACTCTATGACAAATATAGTCTTATGGCGATCCTCCTTCATGATCCGGATCTGGTGGTAGCCTGAAAAACCATCTGTGAAGGAATATACCTCCTGGCCTTCTACGTCTTCTAGGACTTCATCTATGAAATGGGTCAGCAATGGGTCATGCATACATGCGTCGTTCAATTTTCTTAGATCGACACAGATGCAGATTTCTCCAGTCTTCTTGTCTTGGACCACCATCGGTCTTATCCACTCTGATTCTTCTACCAGCTCGATGATCCCAGCATCAAGCATCTGATCAAGCTCAGTTTTCACGTGATCCTTATACCGCAGGTTCAGTCTATACAGCCTCTGGTGGACTGCTTTGCATCTGGCTTGAGTGGAATCTTCATTTCTCCCAAATCGCCCAGGATCCCCTTCATCTTAGAAAATCGCATGGGGAACAGATCCTAGAATTCATGCAGTAGATCTGTGATTTTGGCTATCGTCTCTTCTCCCCAATAGTCCCCAACATTGGCAAATTTTGGGTTTTCTGCCGTCCCAATGTTAATTTTCCTAATGTGGAGCGGCTGGTTCATCAATTCTGTCGGCATGTCAGGAGCTATGACACTGTGACTTCCCTCAGACTCTGGTATATTAACATTCTGTAGCTCGTCGTCGCCTTCAAGTTCCCCAGACAAGTTGTAGCACATCATCATGGATTGTATGGAGCAATTTGCATGGGGATCAACCATGTATGCGACAGGGGTGACTTTTAGTACTATGTCACGGATAATGTATAAAGCATTAGATACCTCAACATCAGTGTTGTGGAAGTTAAACGTCTGCATGAAGCGAACTGACAGCTCCTCCCAAGTGGTAACGGTTATGCACAACTATGCTGCTACATACCAGGATCGTGGAATTTCTTTGAGAGTATGAACAAAAGCATGAACCCACTCATCTCTGGGCCACGATGTCCATAATGTCTGACATTCTATCAAATGGCTCGCAGGGTCATTCTGTCCATCATATCTCCCAGCATGGTAAACCTCTACGTCACCAAAATGGACCATCATCAATCTCCGGCACTACTCCCAGTCGTGGATTGTCCGTTTGTGTGTCGCCCACCAACGGACCAAGGTAGCCTTCAGTGCTATGTCAAGAGCCAATATCCTTTGCGGTTCCAACACTTTCTTTTCAAATTCTTGAAATAACTCACAGAGTCCTGGCAGTTTTTCATAAATGGGAAACTCGACCATCTCACTTGCAACATGTTGGAGAGACTACATAATTAACCCACACTTCTGGAATGATACCTCATGCGACCGATTCTGCCAATTTTCAAAGGCATCATTAGAATCTAAGGACACGGAACTTACATTACGACATCCAAGTTCACTGTCGACAGTGGGATGGATGTAGTCCTTAGAAATGTTGTATGCATGATCCCAACTTCTCCCAACTTCATCCTTCACTGGTTCAATACAGCGCCATCTTTCTTGAGGTTCCATAGGAGCAATGACCCTAACATCCTAGTTCTCAAATGTCATGACCTGGTTTTTGAAGTTGATAACTACCATGCTATCATTAGCCCACCCAATTCCTAATAGTGTTAGATAGGAACCACCATCCTCTACAACTTCTATCACATCAAAGTCAGCATGTGTTTTCATACCTTCAATGTCGACAACCAAATTTGAAACATGACCGATGGGCTAAACGTTCGCCTGGTTTGCTAACCGCAGCTGCACTAGTGACCATCCTAGCGTTGGCTTCCCCATCGATTGCCAAGTTTGCTTCATCAGAATGTTGACATCATAT
>LPNX010009209.1:110208-137587 GCA_001517045.1 Pseudotsuga menziesii | reverse complement strand
TATAAGAGGTTTCACAAATTCCATAAATTTATGTGTTAACCAAAAAGTTGTTTCAATATTGTTTGGGAGAAAGTTTATGGAAACTAAGTAATAACTTACTAGGATTCGAAGGATTTTTCTGCATAAATTTGGAAAGACAAATGGAATGGTTGTTATATAAATATGGATTTAATCTTCTATAACTCTTATAATCACTGCATTTTCTTATTATGATCACTATATGGATTTTCTTATAATCACTATATGCATTTTAAAGTAGTTAGATTACATGTTAAACTCATTTAAGTTACATGATGATTTTCCATACACGACATGCTAATCCAAATAAAATTTAAAGCAAAAAATAGCCAACAAAAACAAAGAAACAATGTTTGGCTGGAACACTATTACTGTTTTCTAAAGTTCACACAACTCTTCTGTAGCTACAGCATTATTATTTTTTTTCCTACACTGTCATAAAAAATTAGATATTGACAAAAAAAACTATGGCACTATTGTTTTCCAAACAGCCATATTCAATCAACAAACAGTATTGTTTTCCAAACAGCGATATTGAAACAACAAACAGTTATATTGTTCATCTAAACAAAAATTAAAACAAGAAAGATTTTACAAGTAAAAAAGGTAGGTAGTACCTTCAGAGCTTGAAGCGAGTTGAGTGAGGGAAGCGAGTTGCAGTACCTAGGGCAATAGAAGTACAAATACTATTCAAAAAATGATTTCCAATTGTTTCAATAAAGGGTTTGCACAACTCTTGAAAGAAAGTTTCATCCCAGCTGTACCATTTATCTCTGTGAATCATTGTAATTTAAGGATCGTTCTAGCACAAAATGGGTTGTGAGCACTTGGCAGTTACATACAAAATGCTGAAGATTTCTAAATGAATACAAATAAGCCAATTAGAGCTATACCTGTGATCTTAACAAAGAGCATTGATCTCCATCACGCACAAGGTTGTTCGAGCTGCTCAATAGCGTTACGCAGAGGTCATTTCAGAGCAGATCCCATGATATAGTAGAGCAGAGAGCAGAGGTCATTTCCCATCCAGTCTAAAGCAAAGGTCAATCCAGAGGTCGTTTCAGAGCAGAGCAGGGCAGGACAGGTCAGATCCCACAATATAGCAGATCCAATAAAGGGTCGTTGTATGGCATAGAGTACTTGGACAGTTACATACAAAATGCTGAAGATTTCTAGCTGAATACAAATATGCCAATTAGAGCTATACCTGCGATTATTAACAAAGAGCCCTGATCTCCATCAGGGAAAAGGATGTTCGTGCTGCTCAATTAGAGCTATACCTGCGATTATTAACAAAGGCTATTCGTGTTATGCAGAGGTCGTTCCAGAGCAGAGCAGCGCAGGTCAGATCCAGAGAGCAGAGGCCATTTGTCCACGCAACGGTCAATCGAGGTCATTCCAACTCCAACTTCTTACAGACAGAATCACACACCACAAGCATATACAGATGGGAAACGTCCCATCTATATTTCTTTGAAGGGATAGAGTAAGCGCGCCGAAGCTTTTGACAGTTCTAACGGATACGATAGGCGCGTTAAAGGAGGAATTTAAGCTTTTAAGAAAAAAACAGAGTAAAATCTTTTTGGGTGAGAAATAGCAGAATTGAGATTTTTAATTTAAAAAATGCATGATAATAGTATAAAGGTACGTGTTTGTATTTGAGGTTATTTCTACCTATTATATATTTTGTGGTAATGTGGTCATGGTTAGATATTGTAAAAATATTATAAAAATATGTTTTTTCTGGATTTTTTTTAGAAAATAAAATATGTATTGGATTTTTATGATGTTTTTTAATCATTATTGCAATAAACTGTATTATAGTTTTATTTTGTTTTATATTGTTATTAATATATTTTTTAAGTTGTTAGAATGTTTTATTGTTTTAGTTTTAGAATGTTGTATTGCTTTAGTTTATTGTTGACATGGTTTACAAAGTTTTCTTGAAAATATGTATTTGTGGTTAGGTTTTTTGAATTGTTTTTAATGGTTTTATATTTAATATCTATACAATAAAGAATACCTCAAGAATTATAGGTTGTTGAGCCAAGATGTGAAGTCTACATGTTTTCTTGGTTGAAAATGAGGTTTTGATAGCATTTCTTCACTGTCCCCAAGAATGAGCTTTTTCTAGTGAAGGGGGCTTGAAAGAGAATAGAAAACTCAATAGAAACCTAATATTAAAGACATTGGAAACCTTACAATCTTAAAACTCACATTTTACTATTTATACTTTGTAGGAAATTGCATATCAAGCATTGGTTATACTTGAGTGGTGGGACTAATCTTAAATTGATGAGTTGTTATTAAGGGTGCATCCATGGAGCTCGGTACAAAAATTGCATTTTCAATTTGAGAATTATAGAATAAAGTACTTCTAATATCTTCTAGTTATACAAAATACTATGTTTGAATTTGAAAATGTATTATGGCTAAATTACAGTGAGTATTGCATTTTTAATTTGAGAATTATAGCACAAAGTACTTTTAATCTTTGAGTTATACAAAATACTTTGTTTAAATTTGAAAATGTATTATGGAGAATAGTGAGTATTGTGATTTGAAATTTTAAACTATATAATTGTTAAACTATAGCACTAGGTATTGTGATTGAAATTTCAAGAATATATAAAATATTTTGAAATTGATTTTTTAAGTCTATAATGGAAGGTTTTGTATTTCATATTTGTAATGGAGTTATAATTTTTTGTATTTATAACAATTATTGCATTAATTTAAAAGGTCACAAAGAATTATAACAAAGTGTTTGTTGGTCACCGTGAATTAAAATAATGAAGGTCTCCATATTTTAGATGCTTAATATTATCAAAGGGGGTTATTGAAATAATATTTTGATATAAAAGACATTGTAATTTTAGATGTTATTGAAATAAAAATTTAAAGAATATTATATTTTTATTGCAAATATGTATGAGTTATAAGGTGTTTTGGAAGTTACAAGGAGTTTAGGCTCTGCAAGTTTAGTATATTGAGAGTAATTTGTAATTTGAGTCAAATATTTCTAAAATTTTGAATTTGGGAGTTTAAAGTGCTTAAAATGTTATAAGCGAATACTTAATAAAAATACAATTTTTTATATTGTATCTTAAACATCCTAGAAATTGAATAAGGGCGTTGTAGAGTATTTATGTGTGTACTTCGTCTACTGGTGCATAGTGGAATTTGGCCTTATGGTTATTTGTGCATGGTATTACTTTTTTTTTGAAACAAACTCTCTTGCATATAATGAATCGAGCATGTGAACATGATTCCATAAAGAGGACAAGTACATGACTAAAAGAAAGAATACAATCAATCTAGAAGACAAGCAAAGGAAAACAGCTATTTGAACTTCATGAAAATTTTGGTCACAAATTTGATGCATCTTGGATTATAAGGACATCTGCAATATTTCTTTGGTGAAGTCTTTGAATGTCCTTTGTGTCTTATAATTAGAGTCAGATGATCTGCCCTCACATTAAATAGTGGGATCCAAGGTATCTATTTGTGACACATTGTTTTGGATACTAAAATCAATTCTTTAGATCAAGATGGCAATGAACATTAAAGACTTGTTCAGTATTTCACACATTTTAATAGACATTGCACATGGAACAACTATTCAAATAAGCAGACATTTACTAAATGATGTCACCACTTGTATACAAGTTATTGTGCCAAGAGGCGCTCTACAGCCCAGTATGGGGTAGATATTGTAACGTTATGTTGTAAATTTTGTCGATATTAAGTCGGCAAAAAATAATATTGTGGCCGAGAATAATAGTGCTGAGTACGAGGGAGATCTTGTAACGTTTGTAACAAATCAATAATATGTCGACCATGTATTTTCATTTGAAAGCTAATATATATATACGGAACAAAAAATATATAAAAAGCAAAATCTAGTGCAAAGGTAAGAAAACCAGTGAAAAGGAAAGAAAAATTTGTGGCAAGAAAACCACCGAAGAGGGAATCTGCTAATAGGTAAATTTATCACCTTAACATTATTTATCTCTAGCTACAGGATTAGGAGCTCCTCACCAACATCACCTCTGATTTTGTAGACCGTTTTCAAGAATAATTAGAGAAACTTTGTTTAAATATATATTACAGAGTAGAAATAGGACAAGAATTAGTCGATGTTGTCATGGCGGAGTCCGATGAATCAAATCAAGGGAATTCATAGGAATTACCATGGATTTCAGGCAAGTTTCGTAATAAGTGTTAGTTTTTCAATATTTAAGCTAGCATTATCATAAGATATTTTCACTGAGAGAATAACAAGCACAACAATCACATAATCACATCACAAGAGACAAGAGACACAAAGCTTTTAGGAGGGGAAACCATAAATGGAGAAAACCCCTCAACTTCCTCTAAGATAATATCACCACAAGATGTGATCCCAAAACAGTAAGATGACCTCCCAACACAATAGCAGCCTTCTGTCTTCTGTCAAGACCAAGAATTTCCTTCTCCAAAAGTGCGCCACACTTGAGAGAGCAAGTGATGTAATTCACAAGTGATAAATAGAGAGACTCGCCCTCTCTATTTATATTAGTCCGTTCACTTGAATTACCATTTCACACGTAGGCTCGACCTAATAATTACTACTCGAGCCTACACCTTAATTAGTGTATAATAGCTCAAGTGCCCCATAACTGTGGGGACTTACCTAATGACTTGAAATGACTTGATTACATTATTAATCCTCCCGATCAGAACATTGGGGCATGACCACATGACTCAAATACATAATAGAAACATCCCAAAATAAACATCGGGTTACAATATATAAAATACATATAAGAATACATTCCGAAGTTACATATACATCAACACTCCCTCTTAACTAGGAAGGTATTCTTTCGACACAATTTTTCAGCACTGGTATTCTTCTCTGTATCCGCTGGATCTTCTGAGTCATCTTCATCTTCAAGTCATCTGGATCTGGATCATAGCTCGATCTGGATCTCCTCTGGTCATCATCATGTGTGTACTATCTCGTCATAGGAAGTTCTACAGAGCCAGCCCTTTTTCATCCTGGATGTAGGCCCACCACCTGCAGGTCTTCATCATCACCGGCCATACTGTGGAATCCTCAGGACTTATTACGTGCATCACAAACCTCGAAAGAGCATCCCGGGCTGTTACGAGCACACAGCTCTACCTATAGGATCTCCCAGGGCTCTGAATTACATGTGACCTCACCACAAAACCTCGCAAGAGCATCCCAGGCTGTTACGAGCACACAGCTCTACCTATAGGATCTCCCAGGGCTCCGAATTACATGTGGTCATGGGAAAACCTCACAAGAGCATCCCAGGACTGATTACGGGCACGCAGCCCAACCTAACGGATCTCCCAGGGAACCGAATTACATGCCATAGGACAAAACCTCGAAAGAGCATCTTCCAGATATCCCAGGGAACCGAATTACATGCCATAGGAAAAACCTCAAAAGACTATCTGTAGATCTCCCAGGGCTCCGAATTACATGTCCTCCTAGAGCAAAACCTCGGAAGAGAATTTGCCAAATGTCCCAGGGCACTGAATTACATGCCATAGGCAAAACCTCGAAAGACCATCTGCAAATCTCCCAGGGCTCTGAATTACATGCTCATCTGCACAACCTGATCCACGGCCATAGAGTATCAACCTGATACTCACCATACATCATCCTGATGTACTCATGATCATCCTGATCATCATCACTGCAACATCCTGCTGCATATCATCTGGAGCAACATCCTGAAGCTCGTCAACCATGATCATCTTGATCATATAGTGCATCTACCTGATGCATACCAAGTATCTATCATCATACATGATCTACCCGACCATACAATGTATCCACCTGATACATATATATATACATGGTCCAAGCACACATCATCCAGCGCTTACATCCATAGCCATGTGAAGGATCCCCCTTCCAACATGCTTGGAATGGCTTCACCAAATGTGTCCATCACTTCTTCCTCGAAGTATCCTCAATATGAAGCACGCCAAGTCTCTCTCTAAAGTACTCGAACTTCACCCTGGCTAGTGGCTTCGTCAGCACATCTGCAATCTGCTCGTCTATCGCAACATACAGGAGCTTCACAGCTCCTCTCTGCACCATATCCTTGATATAGTGATATTTGATCTCTATGTGTTTCAACCTGTCATGAAACACTGGGTTCTCGGACAGCTTCACACAACTCTGGTTATCACAGAAGATACTAGTAGCCTCCAACGGGAGATCAAATAACTCAGACAGTAGCTTCCGTATCCATACTGCCTCCCAACTAGCTGAACAAGATGCGACATACTCTGCTTCAGCTGTACTCAGTGCCACACAGGATTGCTTCCTGCTAAACCAAGAGATCACACCCGATCCCATACTAAAGCAACATCCTGAAGTACTCTTCCTGTCGATGGCACTTCCTGCCCAATCTGAATCAACATAACCCTCTAGGTTAATCTTCTGATTCGCATCATACTTGAGCCCATAATCAATTGTACCCTTCAGGTACCTTAGAATATGCTTTGCATCAATCAAGTGAATACTTCTCAGATCTGTCAAGTACTGGATCAAGGTGTTCACAGCAAAGCAAATATCAGGTCTCGTGTTCGTCAGGTACATCAATGACCCAATCATGTGACGATACATCGTAGCATCAACCGACTCTGACGAAGCATCACAAAATAGATTCATGTTCGATGCCATAGGTGTGGTCATGCATTCCATCATCCTGAACCTCTTCAGGATCTCTACTGCATACTTCCCTTGTCCAAGGAAGATTCCATCTGTACTCTGCCACACCTCCATACCTAGAACAATAGTGCATCGACACATAACAGGAGCATCACTGGTCTTCCACCTTCAACCTTGAAGCAAAGGTTGGAATCCACTTTACTCTTAGTAAAGCCTAGATTCATCAGTAATCTATTCATCCTGTCGTATCATGTCGAACCTCAGGATCTTCTGCAGTCACTCCCTCTGAAGCGAAGCATCGTACTCCCTCTGTCTTATGCACTAAAAACATTTTGTACCGGAGTGACAAGTAGTATCCATCTAGGATCACTGGATACTAAGATCCTATATCTTGAACTTATTCAAAAGTTCATCTTGCACCCATCTGTGAGCTTGTCATCCTCTATCAATCCTTGTAGCAAAGGTTAAGATATTCATCAAGCTCATCATGTATGTGTTTTCCCATGGGTGTCTTCTGTACAAGGCCTTCTTTCATTTGCACACATGATTATGCATGTCATGTGACTTCACTTCTATTAGCTGTAAATGTTTCTTCGTAGACTATTCCTTCTCTTCGTGAGAATCCTCATGCTACGAATCTTGTTTTGTATCCCACGATGTTTCCATCTATTTCATGATGGAACTATGAACTTCTCTCCAGGTCTCGATAATACGCCCTGAAATCATTCTTCTTGAACTGGAAGGTTCTGCATCAATGATGTCACTGCATTCATCATATTATTCTTTGTCTTGAAACTGTCGTCACTTGTTCTTCGGAACAAGTCTTCATTATTCTTTGCTTGTAGGCGATTATGTATGCGATCTTTCCTACAAGTCAAATGCAATTGCATGGTTAGAAACATTTCATAAGGAATATTTATACTGGCAAACACTTATGCATAAATATATGATCATGCAACTACTTTAGCCAATACAACATTCATCCATATCTCACTGAAACTTTCTAGATGCCTTCCATCTCTACTAAGACAACATTGAGATTATGCACTAATCCAATATGTCAGCAAAGAGGTTTCATTCTAGATAATTAGCAATGGAGAATTTGCATAGCACCATGAGCTACTTACCCATCACATGCATATTAGTAGTATGCTGTCATTAATGCAAACATCCTATCATGCATAATACAATAACTGAATATAAACAAATGCATAACAAAATAATATAATGAAATGACAATTGAATACTTATCTTTATTTGTTTTGAGGGTAGACTCCTTCTTGAGCCTTCAGCTTCATCGTCTTCTTCATTCATAGTCGCATCGTTTCTTATCCAAATGCTGAGGTGGATAAGAAGTTCTTCAAGAGTTGAGTTCTTCATATTCCTCATTGCTTGAGGGATCTTCTTTGGATGGAAAGCACTTGATCTTTAGTTGCTCCCATCTTCTCTTCTCTTCTTATGATTCGAGCTTCTTCTTCTTCACGGATTCTTCTGAAAGTAATCACTTCCTTCTAAAACACATTCCTTGAATGAATGAATTCTACGATCCTAGGAGGCCATTCAAGGTGGCCATCATCACTTCTGCATTCTTCACCTTTTCTTTTACCACTTCAAGTTGTTCTTGATTTGAGAGACTCTTATGACTGCATGGTTTCTGCATTCTAGATCTTCACATTCTTCAACTGGTTTCTTTAGGTCATATTCTGATTTTGTTCTTCCCTTCAAATAGCTTGAAATTCAGGAAGACCTTCAACAACATTGCTTGCAATAGGTAGTGCTCTGTAATGCACATGTGCAAGCCTTCTATGCCAAAGCTCATTTGGCTCTACATGGATCAAGGCTTGTTATGGATGGCCCTTCAATTCATACAATCCTCCTTCTTGTTCTTCAATCACTACCGCATCATCGATAGTCTTTCCTTTTGATCACATGATGACTTGACCATCTATGAATGCAGCCCGCATTCCTTTTGCATCAATGCTGAAATGGAGAGAAGGTTCGTCTTCAATCCTAGCACAAACAATACTTCTTTCATTGTTAGAGACTTACCAGAGTATAGCTTGTATGAAGATTCCCCACTACCTTTTATTGGACATTGGTAGTCATCTCCTAGTCATTCATGTTCTGATAGTCTCACAAAAGATTCCTTAAATCTCGTCATATGTTTGGAAGCCCCACTGTCTATAAGCCAATCATCACTTCCATGAGTAATGTTACCTATGAGAGCTGATATTAGAACATATTCATCCTCGCTTGAAGAATCTTCTCTTTCATATCTGGATCTCTTTCTGGATGGTTCATCATCCTCTGCAGCATGAGCATGATGTCTTCTTTGGCCTCGTCTCCCTCTCAATCTCGAACCTCCATCCTCATGTAGGTGTCCAATCCATTTTCTTCAGAGAGATCATATAATTCCAGGCTTGGAAGTTGTCAACTTCCCCAAGCTTGTCACCAAGCTGATGTGATATATCATATTGAAATGAGAACCTCAAATGAAAATAGCAAAGGATTAGATCTTACCAATTTGAGGTGTCCGTCCTTGTCTCGGAGTTTGCTGATCTAGGGTTTGTCACTGGAACCCTAATTTTCAAAACTTGGAATTTTTCAGATATGATTGGATGAACAGATAGATATCTTCAAATGGAGCTGTCCAATGTACTCCTTTTCTGAAAATAGTGGAGGGAAGCTCCTAGAACAGGAAGCCCTAATTTTCTGATTTCTTCTGTAGAAATTCCTGTTACTGTTTCTATGATATCTCCTAAATTACTGATCCTCTGTGTCTGAAATTTCTCACTAGGGTAACCTAGCATGTCCCTGATCCAAAACCATAGGTTTCATCAGAATTGGTTTCACAATTTTGGATTTATGATCCTTTTCCCAAGGTGACCTGTTACAGAACTGTTCAGAATAGCGAAGTTGTATGGCATGCCACGTGTCACTGATTCATCTTCTGAGTCTGACCTTCGGACCACAGAAATTAAAGTCCGTGCCATTTCTGGAACATCTTCAGGAATTTCATTTGGACCTCTGTAGCCCAAGATATTGCAGATATCCCCAGGTGTCCTGTTTATGGATGATTTCTGGAAGAGGATGGAACCCTAACTTGGAGAGATCATATCTCCTAGAATACAGCGAATCAGAGGCTTCCCTTTGGAAACAGTGTTCATCAGGATTTTATCTTCAGTGCCTGCAATTTTTAGCATCTGATACTTCTTTAATATTGGAATATAGTGACTGTACCAAAACATATCATTTTTAGTATTTAGGGTTTCTCCTAGCTAGGGGTCAAACTAGGGTTTGACTTTCCTCGAGATTTACCCAACCAAATTTTTTGATCCAGGTCTCTAAATTTCGGTTTTGATGAGGAGAACAATCCTATGCTAGTCTCACTCAAAAATTCCTCTTCTATAGAAAGCCCTAATTTCCACATCGAAACTGAAAATGCTTGAAATTGAATTCCGCATCGACAGAACGATGCACCATTTAATGGAGAGTCATCTTAGCATAATTTTGCTGAAAATCTGTGGAGGAAGATCCAAAAAATAGGAAGCCCTAGTTCCTGTAGCTTCACAATGTCTTCTTCTCAGGTTAGCTCTGATACCATGTTAGTTTTTCAATATTTAATCTAGCATTATCATAAGATCTTTTCACTGAGAGAATAACAAGCACATTCATCACATAATCACATCACAAGAGACAAGAGACACAAATATTTTAGGAGGGGAAACCATAAATGGAGAAAACCCCTCAACTTCCTCTAAGATAGTATCACCACAAGATGTGATCCCAAAACAGTAAGATGACCTCCCAACACAATAGCAGCCTTATGTCTTCTGTCAAGCCCAAGAATTTCCTTCTCCAAAAGTGTGCCACACTTGAGAGAGCAAGTGATGTAATTCACAAGTGATAAATAGAGAGACTCACCCTCTCTATTTATATTAGTCCGTTCACTTGAATTACCATTTCACACGTAGGATCGACCTAATAATTACTACTCGAGCCTACACCTTAATTAGTGTATAATAACTCAAGTGCCCCATAACTGTGGGGACTTACCTAATGACTTGAAATGACTTGATTACATTATTAATCCTCCCGATCGGAACATCGGGGCATGACCACATGACTCAAATACATAATAGAAACATCCCGGAATAAACATCGGGTTACAATATATAAAATACATATAAGAATACATTCCGAAGTTACATATACATCAACAAGAAGTCTATGCCCTTGTTTCATGTTGATCTTGATATCCCTTATTCGTTCTTCTCTGATTTAGATCAAAGCAATGATGGCAATAAATTTGCTTCTGATAGTCAAAGCAATGATGGGAATAAATTTGTTTCTGAAAGTCAAAATGTGTTTGTGGAGTTTGATGAATCTCAAGAAGTTAGAAAGAATAAACATAGATATGAAGAGATACATATCGATGAATCTTATCAAAATCGAGAGAAATGATAGAATAAAAATGCAGATATTGCTTATTGCAATGATCAACTGGAAGAAAATACATATGAACAAGAACAAGAACATAATGAACAAGCCTACAGAATGATGATGAGTATCTTGTAGATGAAATCAATCAAGATAATGAAGATGGATAGAGTGATAGTGAGCAGTATCCAGAAGAAGATGATGAAAATTTGTTTTCTACTCAGGAAAAGCATTTATACAGGATTCCGTAATAAAATGATATTTTGTCATATGGGCAGTGGTGGAGATGTTAGCACCGGAAGACCATCTAGTCCATTCATGGTGGAAAACAATCAGGTAATGAAAAAGTTTCATAGTTTTCTGTCATATATTCCAGGCGAAAAAGATGATGTTCTATATTTTCGATTAAGGTAAACGAAAGTTAGCACTTAGAAACCTACTATTTATTCCCATGCAACAAACCTCAATATCTTCTGTAATAACCATTGAATTGAAATGCATAAATGATCCTGACGAGATCACAATTTCTCTGTCAAATGAGGATATTTGAGAACTTTGTACTATCAAAATACTGTTCTGGGCATCAACATAAATTATGGACTCCTACCTTTAGTCTAGCAATTGATCTTCAGACTTCATCCTGTTAGGATATTTAGACACTTAGTAGTTAGTTAAGATCAACTTCTGTAATATATCTGTTAGGTAAAAGTGTGTTTCTTTAGTATGAATTAGTATGCATTTGTAAATATTCTAATGTGACAGTCATGATATGTTCTAGACATAGAGTGATCCGACGGTTCAACTTATCTTAGATCATACCTACCATTGATCCATGGCTTAACACCTGATTGGTCTATGATCTCTATTTAAAGAGCATAGAGGGTCCTTGGTGAGTTGATCGATTATGAGAAGCTCATGTAACTTTTCTTCTTTTGCATAATAAATTGCTCCAGGTAGCTATTTGGCTGGGGCTGTGGATTGTTTCCCTATCGAGGGTTTTAACCACGTGACAAACATTGGTGTATTGATCTGTGATCTATTTGTGTGAAGCTATTTTTCTTGGTTTTGGGTCCTTTGGGAGTACCCTGTGTACCCTAACATGGTATCAGAGCCTTTATCATGAGTCATTTTTGGTTTTGATCAAGATATGGAACTGGTGTTACCGAAACTTTGAAAAGGTTTCTCGTTCTATATTTTCTACACATTTGTGACCTATGGGAGATGTTCCATTGTGTTCAGACCACTGTTTCCATTTGGAAATAGTTTTTGTTTCACCAAAAACCATTTTCATTTGTTCTAGAAACACCCATTTCAGCAAATCTGAAGGTATAATGTTACAGTGACAGATTTGTTTTTTTTTGTTTAATTCTCTCATATTTTATCAGTTTATTATTAGATATTTTTCTATTTTAGTCTCGGACTGTTGTTTTTCTTGATTGTGTATGCTCTTTGCCGTGCACCTTGTGCGATTGCGGCGAATCAGAAACAGTAAGGGAAATTTTTTTCTTGTCTTCTCAGCTACGTATGCTATTTGTCATGCACCTTGTGCGATCACGGAAAATCAGAAATAGCGAGAAAAATTGAAAATGTAGACTTTCTAGGTAAGCTAACCAATATCTAACCCCATTGTGTGGGAAATGTTTTTTTTGTTTTTCGTTTTTTTTGTGATTTGCAGAAAAAGAAAGCAAGCACGGAAAACAAGATAGAAGAGTAAAAAAAATAAAAAAATAAAAATAAAACCCTTCCTCTTTTCATAGTTTTACATACCTTTTAAACTTAGCTCACTTGGTCCAAAGTTGCTTTACACCTTGATAAGTCTTGAGTTCAATTCTTATCAAGCTACTTTTTAGTGCATGCAATTTCTATTTTCAAGGTACTTTATTGTAGAAGTGCATCTCACATAAATAAAATAAAATAAAAGTGACTCACTTAAGTCTTTTAATTTATTGCCACACTATTTAAAAGTCACATTATTTTAAAAGTGAACATCACTTATTCTACAAAAGCGATTCACTTCAAAGCAATTTTATTGTAAAAGTGATTGTCAAAGGTTGATTTTGGGAAGAGGGGGCTTCTTTTTTTAGTTGGTCAAGTTAATATTTGCCACGTCACTATTGGGGACATCTTCAACATTTTCTTTTATCAAGCATAACTTCATCATCCGGAATCCGTTTTAAGTGCCGTTTTTTTAAAACCGCATATTTTTTTGAGCTCTTTGCATTCAGACAGTTAGTTTCTATTCTTTCAGCCATTATTTTACATTATGGCTGCCCCTTGTGATATTATACTTACAAGTTCTAACTATTTCTCATGGAAATCTCGTATGGAGGATGCTCTACGAAGTAGGGGACTTTTCAGGATAAACTTAGGGAATGAAACAAAACCCAGTGATGATGATAAGAAAATTAAATGGGAAAATAGATGTGATGAAGCTTGTGGATTGATTGGGATGTCAATCTCTACTGATTTGTGATTCCATATATCTAGCATTGATGAACCTGCTAAAGCTTGGGAAAAGTTAGAATCTATGTTTGGTAAACACAATGAAATTCGGGGTCATCAACTTGAGAATGAGTTGCTTTCCTTGATTCCAAATGATTTTTCATGCATTCAAGACTATTTATGTAAGTATAAAACTCTTAGACTGTTATGTGCAGAATGCAAGATTAAGAAAGAAGGAAAACAATGTATTCATGATATTCTTTCCAAACTTGGACCTACATATTCTATTTTTGTATCTACATTCTACTCCATGAAAGAATCCTTGAGTGCAGCTAGCTATCAAGAGCCTAGATTTGAATCCTTTTGTGATTCCTTAATTAGAGAGCAAAATAAGCTCATTCATCTTGGAATAATTAACAATGCAGATACATCTAGGAAAGACTTATTGTCCCAATAGAAAGAAAAGTCCAAGCCTCCCAAGAAATAGAATTTTCACAATAATAAGCAAAACAACAAGGGTCCCAAACCCTCTCAGTCAGCTCCTCCCTTAAAAAATGATAAAGAATCCAAGCAAAAAGGAAAGAAGACTGAGCGTCATTGCAATTTTTGTGGGAAATATAATCATGATGAATCTAAGTGTTTTAAGAAGATGACAGCCCTGGAAGCAGCAATGAAGAAGCACCACGTCAGCCTAGATTCATATTAATAATCTAACTCTCATGGACATGCACTTTGTGCTTTTGGTTACTCTTATACTGCATCTTCTTCTTCTACTTCAAATGAATGGCTCATTAATTCTAGAGAATCTTATCATATGGCTACGGATCAAGCCATCTGTTCTACTATGCATGAATGTAACACCAAACAAATATTTATTGGTGATGATAGATCTCTAAGTGTTGTAGGATCTAGAACAGTTCCAGTAGAAAATGGTCATTTCAGTGATGTACTATGTGTTCCAAAAATTTCCTACAATTTGTTATCAGTCTATCAAATTACTCATTCAGGTGAAGGTAAAACTGTGACGTTCACACCTCACCAAGTTGTAATCAAGGATTTTAAAAATCCTCAAAATATCCTTGCTACTGGAACTATTGATGATATTACTAGGTTGTACAAATTTAACAACTTTGGGTCATCACCTTTTTCAATTTTTGTTGCTCATAGTGATAACTTGAGCAAACTTTGGCATGAGCGATTTGGTCACTTAAATTATCGCTCATTGCAACAACTATGTAAATACAATATGGTGACTGGTCTTCCGCTGGTATCTTGCAAGGATGGTGTTTGTTCCGGTCGTGTACTCGAAAAACATCATTGAGACAGTTTTGGCAAACGTGCCTCTTGGCATGCCTCAGTTCGCTTGGAGCTTGTGCATAGTGACTTGTGTGGCCCTCTTCCATCTGCTTCTTTTTCTGGTTTCAAATATTTCTTAACTTTCATTGATGACTACTCCAGACGCACTTGGGTTTAATTCCTAAAACTTAAGAGTGACTTATTTAACATGTTCTTAGCCTACAAGGCTCTTGTTGAAAAATAATCTGGTCATCAAATTATTAAGTTAAGATCTGACAATGGAGGAGAATATGTTAACAACAAGTTCACTACTTTTTGCACTGAACAAGAAATCCAACAACAGCACACTGTTCCATATACACCACAACAAAATGGTGTAGCTGAAAGGAAGAACCGCACTTTAAAAGAAATGGCTAATTGTATGATCCAATCTAAGGGACTAAGTCTTCAATATTGGGCTGAGGCCATAAATTGTGCAAATTAAATAGTTAATCGCACACCCACTAAAGTTTTACAGGGTATAACACTAGAAGAAGCATGGAGTAAAATTAAACCAGATGTAAGTCACTTTTGAGTGTTTAGTTGTGAAGCATGGGCTCACATTCTAGACGAAAAATGGAAAGCATTATAGCCTAAAAGTGAAAAGTACATATTTGTTGGATATTCTGAAGATGTAAAAGGTTATAGACTTCTTCAGCCACATTCTCATGATATAATCATTATAATAGATGTTAAATTTGATGAAAATCTCTTGGCCTGTGAGCCTAACTTGGTGGGTGTGCCATCTTTGGCCTACGAGCCTGATTCGACGATTGTGCCTTCTTCTTCTTCTTCTTCTAGCTTCCTTGATAGGTTTCCAACTCCAGTTTCTGATGATGATAGTGAGGATGAAAATCCACCTCCTCCTGGTCATGTTCCTCAAATTGCACCAGCACCAATACTTCCTCGATGGGTCCGTTCAACATGTGAAGCAACTGGTGATCTTGTCGGTGATCCTAGAGATCAACGTCGAAATTTTTTTGAGTTTCAGCGATCCTCTTCTCTTTTGGCTCAAGTTTATGAGAATCATGATCCAAAATATTTTGCAAAATATTCAGGAAATCCAGATTGGGATGCAGCCATGGATGAAGAATATCGTTCCTTAATGGCGAACGATACTTGGAATCTTGTTCCTCTTCCAAAAGGAAGAAAACTTGCCACATGTAAATGGGTCTATAGAACTAAGTATGCATCAGATGAAAGTGTTGAAAGACTTAAGGCAAGGTTAATTGCCAAAGGTTTTTCCCAAGTTGAAGGGATTGACTCCAATGAAAACTTTGCCCCTGTAGCAAAAATGAACTCCATCATCCTTTTTCTTTCCCTTGCAGCCTTACATAACTAGGAAGTCCATCAAATGGATGTCAAGTCTACCTTCTTACATGGTGATTTATATGAGGAAATTTACATGGAACAACCTTTTGGATATGTTTAGAATAACTCTAGCCTTGTCTGTCTCCTTAAGAAATCCGTATATGGCCTTAAGCAAGCTCCTAGACCTTGGTATGCCAAAATGGATAGCTTTCTCCTTGACACTGGTTTTTCTAGATGCCATTCTGACCCCAATGTCTATACCAAGAAAGTAGGAAACCATCTCATCATACTTGTTCTTTATGTTGATGATCGTATCCTTACTGGTAGTGGCCCTAACCTTATAACCCATGTGAAATCCAGTCTTAAGCAAAATTTTGAAATGTCAGACTTAGGACATTTGCATTATTTTCTTGGTCTCCAAGTCTTGCAAACCAAAGAAGGAATCTTTCTTTCCCATTCTAAGTATGCTTGTGACCTTCTTCATCGCTTCCACATGGAAGATTGTAAACGAGCCCCTTCTCCCTTCCAGTTTGGTGTCAAACTTTCTACCACTTGTACTTCCCCTGAAGTAGATGCCACCTTGTATCGTCAGCTTGTTGGTAGTCTTTTATACTTGAGTCATTCCCATCTTGACCTTTCCTTTGCTGTTGATCGTGTTTCCCATTATATGCAAAATCCTCATGAAAGTCATTGGAAAGCAACAAAAAGAATGCTTCGATATATTCGAGGTACAATTCAGTTTGGGATTCATTACAGTACATGGGGGGAACCTTTGTTGGTTTGTTTCACTGATTCAGATTGAGCCGGTGATCCTGATGATCGGAAGTCTACTGCAGGTTATGTTTTTAGTCTGGGATCTGGACCTGTCACTTGGGTTTGTAAGAAACAACAAGCTCTTGCTCTTTCTTCAGCAGAAGTAGAATATTGAGCCACAATTAATGCCAGTCAGGAAGCTTTATGGCTTTGATAGATCCTTTCAGAGTTTGGATTCGAGCAGCAGCATCCTACTCCACTTTGGTGCGACAATCAAAGTGCCATCAAGCTTGCCAAAGATACAGTTCTACATCAGCACAGCAAACACGTTGAGCTACACATGCACTTCATTAGAAATCTTGTTCATGATCGTGTTATTGAAGTGCTCTATTGTCCTACAGATGATCAATTTGCAGACATCTTCACCAAGTATCTTACAGAAGTGAAGTTTTATAAACTTCGGTCTATGTTAGGAGTTCAGGAATGTTTCCTTAAGGGGGGATAGGCTCTAATTCCTCCTTCCTTCTCTTAATAGTGTCACTTTTGTAAATCCTTCAATCCTATCCCAAGTTGTTCTTAAGGGGGGATGTTAGGATATTTAGACACTTAGGAGTTAGTTAATATCAACTTGTGTAATATATCCATTAGGTAAAAGTGTGTTTCTTTGGTATGCATTAGTATGCATTTGTAAATATTCTAATCTGACAGTCATGATATGTTCTAGACATAGAGTGATCTGACGGTTCAACTTCTCTTAGATCATACCTACCATTGATCCGTGTCTTAACACCCGATTGGTCTATGATCTCTATTTAAAGAGCATAGAGGGTCCTTGGCTATTTGATCGATTATGAGAAGCTCATGTAACTTTCTTTCTTTTTCATAATAAATTGCTCCAAGTAGCTATTTGGCTGGGGCCGTGGACTCTTTCCCTCTCGAGGGTTTTAACCACATGACAAACATTGGTGTATTGATCTGTGATCTATTTGTGTGAAGTGGTTGTTCTTGGTGTTCGGTCTTTTGGGAGTACCCTGTGTACCCTAACACATCTAGAGTAGATTTAGGATTTAAAGTTAGAGTTTTATAGTTAAAAAATAAAAAAAAAATTTAAATTTTACTAACCAATATCTACTAATCTCCATTAACTTTTTTTAAATGCTTAGGTGAATCCACTCTATAGAATTAAATTTTCATAAATTCCACCTTTTGGTATCAATTGCAACTTGCCTCCTTTGTCTTCACAGTTGTCATCTAAGGCTATTTCCCGATGAAATCCAATAGCGAGTTGACCAATGTTCTGCATACATGATAAGCCTCAACATGCATGAACTCGGTGACTGGAGAGACACAACATCTTTGCAAATTTTAGAGGAAGCACTTGACAAAGAAATGAAAGAAGTTGATTTTAATATAATTCCTCTGTTATATACCTTTATTGTAAAGTTCATTATTACAATTGCTGATTATTTATGTTTTAAGTATCAGTTATTCATATTAGTTCAAAATTCAAAATAAACAAGTATTAAAAAAATAATATAAAAAAAAAAACTAGTAGCTAACTAATGAATGGATAACTGTAGCAATGTAGGGATAACTCATAGTTGATGAATGGATAACCAACAATTCATGGTAGAAAACTAGAAGAATGTGAGATAAAAAATAAAAAGAATATAATAACAGATACTTGATAGATGGATAACAAGAAGAATGTCGGTGATAACATGTAGCTAGGCATGGATAACCGTACACTTGAACCGTTTAACTAGAAGAATATGAGGAATACAAAAGTTGTTTCAATTCCATAACTATCTCTCAACCATTTGATCCCTATGGATGTGATCCAACCACAAACTATGTTAGTGTGCTAGTTATTTCATATTTGGGGTGGACTATGGCCTATTCTTTTTCATATACTAACCATTTTGAGATTTGGGGTTGACTAAGGCCTATGATTTTTCATTGTGGGCTCTACATTCAAGTATGAGGGAGATCATGTGTAGATATTAAATATAAAACGATTCAAAACAATTCAAAAAACCTAACCACAAATGCATCTTTTCAAAAAAAAATTGTAAACCATGTCAACAATAAACTAAAGCAAAAAGAATAGAACATAAACAACATAAATTTCATGGAAAATATATACTCATTACTGCAACTGAGTGGCATATCAAGACCTACCATATTTAGAACCTTTAGAAAAATTGACTCCCTGTAAATTTCCATTGGCTCTTGAAGATCATGAAAAAACTCCAACTGAGTTAAAAAATAAAATAATTTCTATGCAATTTTCGATCCATTGGAAATATTATGATCATGTTATGCTCCTTTCAACAACTTATAAACATTATATATTTTGTTACAAATAGGGGAACAACTAATCCTTAAAACTGTTCATTAATTTCTCGGGTATAATTTTTTTAGTAGCATCCAAAATAACAATATTATCATAATAATGAATAATATGCAACACAATTTCATAAATACCAAGAGGAGACACATCATGCTTAATAAAACATTCATTTTGTTGAACTATCTATTTAGATTCTATTTCAAGAATGCCAAATGTGAATTCACCGATTTCTTGAAACTCGTGTTCAACTGTTGAGGGGAAATAAATATTTGTGAACTAATATGATACCTCATCATATTCTAATGAATAAGATGCATAACTATCATAAGCATGTTGGTTTCTGCAAATTTCTGTGCAAGTTGGAATAGAAATATGCTCCTTTAAATATTTTTCATACTCATCATATATGGCTTACCTGTCATTAACAATGATATGATTGTTTTCTTGACACTGCTAATAATAATCTTCAGTAAAAGAAAATGCCTCTAGATTCTCAAGTAATTTATCATCATCAAGATCATTATACTCATCATATATAGGTGGATCATAAAAACCTTTGTTTCTTGTCAAGAATGATGATCATAACTAAAAACAAGTTTCTAGTTTTCTTGAAATGATTCTTCAATAACATGAACCCCATTATAATTTGGGGAAACAAATTAACAATTAGTTTTATGGTTCTCATCTAGACACAAAATTCTTTAAAATAATTCAAATTAGTAGCATGAGGATGTACCATCTCTACTTCTTCAATTGCTGATTATATATGGTCTTTAATAAACACTAAGTTCTCATAAGAACCTAGATCAATATGACCTTGATCATGTGAATAACTAAAATCATTTTCCAAATAATTGTTACATATATCAACATTAATAGCTTGGATAAATTCTTCATTCATAAATTCATCTTCCTCGTTGTTATAAGAACACTCTTCTCTATGCTGAAAACATGAATGAAATTCTTCACAACAATTTTCAAATAAAAGATCAGTTGGAAAATTTTGTTTACAGTGATTATGAAAATGTAATGAAATTATTTCAACGATAAAATTCTAGAAAAAGGTATACATATGTACCATTGTCAGGAATTTATGTCAAGGGAATACCTAAGGATTTCTTCATTAACACATCTTCATGGAGAATACGAAACTGATACATAAGTTCATGAAACATAAAAAATTCTCTGTAGGTTTGTTGTCTTTCTCATCTCTGAATATTCGAATGAAAATTTCCCATTCATCCATAATAGAAACATCATTTGGAAAAACATGGAAAACAAAAAAATTTATAAGAGAAAACCTTGCAGCTACTATAACATTCATTCGAGAATCAGACAACATTAACATTATGAACTAGTGAATTTTCTAGTGGATTCTTTGGCCATGGAGCCTCTAGGTGAAATATCTCCAGTCAAATTTATGTACGAATATCACCATCAAATTCATATCTAATCATGGTCATTCTCCCAGGGGAAATATTCAATTTCATCCCTAGAAATGACGCCAAAAGATGTTAGCACTAAAAGTTGTCATTTGACTACTTGAAGGGAAAGTTTATCACACCTTTAGCTTGGGATAACATTAGTGTGAGAGTTGTTTAGTTTTGAAAGGTAGGTCAATGCCACAAGGTAGTAAAATATATTATATTTAAATCTTAATGGTATCTAACAAAAAAGGTAAAGTCTCACAATTCCTTGGCATATTAATCAGAGATCAAACCAAATATAAAGCAAAGAAAAGAAGAAGGAATTTGAATTAGCTTAACATTCACAAGAACATATTTGGATCTTTAAACATTGTTTAGAAGATATAAATCTTGCACTTAAAGCAACTTGAAAACTTAGGCAATAGAAATGGAATCATGAATGTTATTATATTTGAATTATGAAGGATCATTAATGCACTACAATAACTTTTTTGCATTTAAATAAAATAAATACGAACATAGGAGAAGAAATACACAATATAACCAATGTGAAAATGACTATTGAACATGAAAATTCATTGTTGTATTGGATTCTAGAGAAGATATACACATAGGAATATTGCTCCTTATGACCCCCTACGTCTCTCTAAGAGGAAGAGATTCCACTCCCTTCTACATTCAAATTATCCAATTTATAAAAATTAAAAGACTCAAGATGTTACAAGCTTTTTGGAATAAACTTTTGATAATAAACTAAATATAGAAATCATCAATGATTTCTTGGAGGAAATTTAGGATATTTCAAGTAAAATTCTTTGAAATCCATGATCTCGAGACATTTAGATGATGACTCGGTGTTTAAAAAATGATTGCAACATTTTTTTGCTAAATCTCGTCTTGTATGGACCCTAATTTCTCGCAGACCATGGCAAAAATTTTAAAATTTCCCTCAATTAAGATAAATCACCACACTCCCAAAGGGGTTTTTAACAATTTTGGAAGATTCCTTATGGTTTAGTTGGAATTCAATTCCAAAATATAAGAACTAGAAAATGACGAGAATAATCAACGTGTCTTTTACTGCTTCTATATAAACCACCTCTAACCTTCTATAGAAAAAAGAGAAATGTGGGCTATTGATTCCTGAGATACTCTGATAATTAATCCACTAAGCATGGCCTGGTAAAAATCAAATATTTTGAAAAACCTATGTTTATTGCTTGTTATATCCTTGAAGACATTGAAAGAACTTATAACAACAAAGATCCTAAATTTTTTGTTTGCATTCAGGATTGTAACGTCCCCCTTACCCAATTTGACTATCGAGAGGGAACATTACATAGATTTCGGGCCTCCAATTTAATCCCAACCCCCATATTATGAATTCATACAGATAAAATATGTGTGCAGAAAATAAGTAACCATACATAGTGGAAAATAAATCACCCCACACACAATGAACATGCATATGCAAGCATAAACATTATTTCTATAATTTAAAATCATTTCATATTCAAATAAATAAGAATAATTATAATTAAACAACCCAGATCCAAGAAACTAGTTGTGTAAGAGCGATTTTCCACCAACCATAGGAACTATGCTAAACTATATTCTTTAACATTCAGAGGCCACTCACAAGCTTGGCTATGAGGCCACCAGGATGAAGGAAACACCTACAAGATTCTCTCTCTTGTCCCAAAACATGATATATTATCTATGCGTAGCCAAAATCTCGTTCAGATCTCTACATGGCTCTCACTCAACTCTTGTACCTTGGCTTCCATAATACCGTCCCCACACAACACCCTACTTGGATGATGAATCCCCTTCATTGATCAACAGTTCTCTTTGGAGATCCATCTTGTTGAGTGCTCCTTGTTTGTGCATAGAAGAAGACTAACCTACTAAGGCTACTAAAGAACCACCTATAGCCTCAATTCATGGATTCTTAAGCATCCACTAGCAGGAGAAAACAGTGAGAAAGGCTCCCTAACTCGTCGAACCTCTTAGCTCACCTATGACCATCAATTTTCCCTTCCAAATTTGCATCTATGTCCCTAAGTTCAATTTTTTTGGGTTATGCAAGTCATGAACAACAATACAGAGCTTTGAGTAGTGTAGATCTTCTTGAGAGTGTGTGTGAGTGAGGATTCACTCCAATAGGTATGAGAAAATGGTATCAAGACAATTAGCATAACTTGTGACAGTAGAAGCAAGGACTCCTGGAAGCTATAGACTGACTTCTGACAGCTGAAAAAACTATCATAAAAGCGTAGCCAGTCCCATACTTCAATAACAACATGAGATGACTTTTTCCACCAACCCAACACATGCATTCAATGATTGTAAAATAGTCAAAAAAATGAGATAATGGGCTTATTCAAGGCACATGACATAATTTTGGGTGGTTTCTAGTGTTGACACATGGAAGTAAGGATTTGGTGTCCTATGGCCCCTCTTTCCTCTTCCCCTCTGGTGGAATCATAGCCTCTTTGGTGCAATTTACAAATCCATTCTTTGACCATTTTATTATTTATGCACATAATATTTGCATCCATTTCCAATTGGCATGATCAGCCAAACTCAAATTCCAAATAAAATATTTACATCATACATGCATATCCATTCACTAGCTGAGCCTTGCAATTGAGCTTCGCACTAGGAACCATAGTAACATATTTATATCATTTACATTATTTTGTTCAAATTCATACAAGGAAAAACTAGGGGTATTACAAGGATAAACATCGAGTATCATGCCATGAGGCTAATAATGCATGGCATTTATGCCTTTATGGGGTGCCATAACTAAGTATACAATATGGTAGCTGAAGAATGAAATCTTGATAAGGTGTTTCAATACATAAAATGGATGTGGAGATTAAATTGCATTTTTGAAATAAATTTTTTCCTTTTTTCAAAAAAGAAATATAAATCATTCAATGAATTGTATATGAATCATTTCACGTTCCTAATCAACTGGGTCGTTGATTGTCATAAGAGATACTCATCCATTAAATTAATGGGATTTTGCAGTGCTTCCATACTAATAGAATTGAACCTTTGTTGTATAATTGAGTTTAATTCTTTAGCATTGAATTATTACCACAATAACCTTTTTCTACAGAATTGTAGCTCATTTTGTAGCATGTTGAAGAGTGAGAATTTCATTATACATCACCTTTATATTCAACATTTATAATTTTCATTGTAGAATGCAAACTTCTTCCAAGATGAATGAATAAGAGTGCCCTCTAACAAAAATTCGTATCTTTTTTTTTATTAAGAACATAGAAATTTTAGGTAGAAATTTTGAGTGCTAACACATACTATCTTTGAGTGGAATCTATAGAATCGATTTCCAACTAAAAATAATAGATAAAGTGGGCCTTGTTCATGCCTTGAATAATCAAATCCTAAATGAAAATATTCATGTCCATCTACAAAATAAACCTAGTTGATCAAGCATCCATGTAACTATGTATGAATCCATCTATAAGGCCTTTATAATAACATGGTTTCCAAAGTATGATGCCACATACTTAACCATCCAAAATTTACTTAACCATCCAAATTAGTGCAATTAAATCACATTATTGAGGCCTTTGAAACTAAGGCTCAAGTCACCTCTTACAAAAATTGATTAGTTCATATAACCAAGGTAAGGAGGAAAACCTCATGGGAACAAACCATCCCCTCTAAAATGGATGTGGATCAAAATATGAAAGTGAATATCAGCCATCACCATGTGTCACTCACTCCAATAAGGGATCTCAGATAGGTGAATTTCTTCTTTGTGAATATCTGGAGATAGGTGAATTTATTCTCTGTGAAGATCTTGGTGAATATATCAGCAGTTTGCTCTGCAGATGGTAAATACTGCAATGATATCAGCTGCTCATGCACCAAGCTCTTGATGTAGTGCATGTGTATCTTAATGTGTTTGATACTCTGTATCTGCACTGTATTAGTGGAAATATTGATTTCACTTTTATTGTCACACCAAATGACTGTGGGTGAATCAAATGAAAAACCAAGTTCCCCAAGAATACCTTGCAACCACACACATTGTGTACTTGCATTCACTGCTCCTTTGTACTATGCCTCAGCTAAAGAAAGGGATATAGTGTGGTGTTTCTTGCTTTACCAGAATATGGGACCATGTGAAAGCATGAATACATAACCTAAAGTGGAATTTATGTCAATGGAATCTACAACCCAATAAGAATCATTAAATCCAGATAGTTCTAGTGGAGAACCAGCAGCATAGTTTACCCTAAAGTGTTTGTTTCTTTGCACATAATGCAAGATTATTTTTTCATCCTTCAAATGGATCTCATGATTATCCTACATATAAATGCAAACAATATCTACAACATATTCCAAATCAAGTCAAGAATGTCTGGGATACAACAAGCACTCAACTAGTTGTCTGTACAACGAGCTGTCCACCAATGGAGATGCACCAAAATCACCTAGTTTTATTCCTGAGAGGAATGGGAACTTGGGTTCCTTACATTCAGACATTTTTAACTTCAATGACAGGTATTCAATATACTTTGTATTTCTTACCATGATCCCTACATCCGATTTCTCAATATCTAAGCCAAGAAATTGTTTCAACAATCCAAGGCCAGTCATGGAGAATTCACTGCGCAATGAAGAATTTATTGATCCGATGTATTTAGTGCATCTCCATGTAATAAAAAGGTCATAAACATATAGTACTATTACCTACAATAAATTTAAAACATGCTGCAAATATACATTAGAATCAGATTTGCATCTTTCAAATCCAAGGGATAGCATAAACTTGTCCATCTTGGCATACCAAGCCCTGGGGGATTTCTTGCGGCCATAAAGATACTTCTTCAACTTGAAAAAAAGTGAACGATCATGAATGAAACCTTCAGGCTGCTGCATATATATATCCTCATGAATTTCACCATGTTTTAAATCACTCTTCACATCCATGAGGTGAACCTCCCAATGCTTACATGCAACAATGGATGAAATTATCCCGATAGAGTCAATCTTTGCAACCGGTGCAATTTTCTCTGTATAGTCCACTCCTTGGACTTGAGAAAATAATTTGGAAATCAACATGGATTTATACTTGATATTAGAAGCATCGAAATATGCTTTGGTCCTATAGACCCACTTACATTGCACTAGTTTCGTCTTGGAGGGCAAGGGAACCAATTTTGAAGTGTCATTGTCTTTTAAGGACTTGAACTCTTCTTGCATGGTGTTTTTCCATATTTGGTCAAGTGATTCTTCCTGATATTCATAAGGATCAGATCCAACCATAATGAATCATCTCTCTGAAATATTCAATTCACAAGTAGATAATTCATTGTGAAATTGAGATCTATTCTTCCTAGAGTTTAGTTGATCTCCAGCAAGATCACCAATGGATTGAATGGTTTTCTCATCCCACTTGGGATGAATGGGTGAGTCATGATATGAATGCATGTAATCATCATCATCATAAATATCATAATCATTATAATCATAGTAATTATCATCACTTACATCATCATGGAGTGAAGGATTTGATCATTCCCCTTGAGCTAGTTCGATCTGCTACACTGGATCTTCTTTGAACTGCACACTCCTTTATATTAATGTTTTCAGAGATGAGGGATAAAAGATATTGTATCCCTTTTCATATTAATCATATCTAACCATAATAGACTCCTTTATTTGAGGTTTCAAGGCCTTTTTCTTCTCGGGAGGAATCCTAGCCCAAGCCTTTGATCCAAAAACCATGAAATCAGAAACACTGGGCTTATGACCACTCAAATCCTCATATGGAGTTTTAACATCAAATGATTTGTGTGGATATTCATTTTGAACATATGCATCACATTTTATATCTTCATCCCATAGCGTAGGATTCAAATCCTTTGCTTCCATCATCCATGTTTCCATCTCCTTGAGAGCCTTGTTCTTGCGCTATGCAACACCATTCTACGATGGTATGTAGGGAATATAATGATGCATTTGGATGCCACATTCCTCAAAAATTTTCCACATACTTCTTACCATTTTCAGTCATGATAAACTTTATCTTTTTCCCACATGCATTCTCAACTAAGGCTTTGTGCACTTTGAGAGTATAAAAAACCTCATATTTTAGCTTGAGAAAATACACCAAGCAAAACCTGGAGAAATCATCTATGAAAGTAAACACATACCTTGAATTCCCATATTAGGGTGTGGGAAGAGGCCCTATGAGATCTGAATGGATCAAATCAATCACTTAGAAAACACTTCTTTCCTTTCCTTTCTCATGTATGTGCTCAACATGTTTTCCCCCTACACACCCTTTGCATGTGTCATTAGAAAACTTGATGGTAGAAAACCCTTCAACCATGATTTCCTTTATTAATGCTTGGAGCTACATGTAGTTGAGATGACCATATCTCTCATGCCACAAATTTCTTGTTTCATTGGCATGTGACAAGAGCGCATTTCGTTGTGAGTATTGAAGGAAGTGAGAGAATTTGTACATTTTCAATTTGAGAATTATAGAACAAAGAACTTTTAATATCTTTGAGTTATATAAAATAATTTGTTTAAATTTGAAAATTT